>VDFB02287927.1:0-94998 GCA_007258455.2 Sequoia sempervirens | reverse complement strand
GAAAAAATGGCTAACACTGAAGAAGTTGGGCGCCCCTAGAAGGAAAAGCCTCCCGTGAATTCGGAGGTCGAGATCAAATTTTTAGCCGGAGGTGCCTCCAGAACATCTTTTTCAGAATCAGTCAGACTTCGCCGTGAATCACTCAGCTCGTCTGTTGGGTTGATCTGTCAACGAGAAATCAGAGGCGAAGTGGCATGTTAAAATGGAGGAAAGTTGAAAAAGTTGAAATTTTGACTAAGTCTGGTGAAGTTGAGCGCCCCTCTTGGAGAAAGGCGCCCAAATCCTCATGCCTTAGAAGTTTTTTTGAGATTTTCAAAATTTTCAAATTTGTGAGAGGAGAAGGGTGGGAGAAGGGTGGCGTCCAAGTTCAAAGAACAAAGATTTAGGGTTTTGAAATAAAAGCAGAAAAGAAAGCAAAACCTAAATCAGACCCTAAGTCTATTTAACACCTCTTTTCAATATATTTTTCATTATTTTTGCAGGTAGCATCCAGAGGAGAAAGTTGGAGCAGCAAGTTTGAGAAATTTTTGTGATTAAAGAATTCATAGTTGCTGGTTTTACATCAGATTTTTCAGACCAGCAAGCATAAACCCTTGCTTTTTCAAGTTTTCTGTTCCAGAAGATCAAGTTTTTCAAGCAGGAGGCCAAGGCTTTCCATTTTTCAGTCATCTGGGTCTTTTGCCTCCACCTTCTGAAGAATTTTTCAAGAAACTTCATCAAGTTGCAGCAAGTGCTTTTATCTTGCATGTCAGTGAAAACCTCAGAGCATTCATATTTCAACCATCTGGGTCCTTTCCAATCAGTCTTCTGAAGAAAACCCATATCGCAGCTTTTTTTTTGAAAACCTAGGGTTGGCTGCTTTTTCGATCAAACGTCAGAGTTTTGCAATTTCAATCAACTGGGTCCATTTCTAATGATACTCTGAACAAAACCCAGATGCCAGCTTTTTTCGGGAAAAATTGAAAGGAAGTGATGAGTTCTTGATCAAAATTCAAGATTTTTGAAAGCGGACGATGCGGGTTGCATTGATAATACGAACAAAACCCTACCGGAAAAATTCTCAAAAAATTCGTCCGTTGAAGCATAAAAATCAGCGTTCTAAAAATAGAAATTGCACAAGACTTGTCTAGACCAAGGCGAGTTTATAGTTGTTCTTCAAGTTTTCTGAAATGGAGTACACTCCTAATGTTTTCAAGTCCGAATCAGCTCTCTTTCATAATTACATCAAAACAGCTGAGACAGACTTGCATCATGTCAAGCCGGTATTCGATCTTCATCCCTTGGAGAGAGCAGGCAATACTTCAATCAAGAACACAGGTCATACGGACTCTCATGATCTATTCCTATATCCCGGTTCGAGGCCTTGAGTTCCCTGTCGCTTGCATTAAGCATTACGGCTACTAGGAGATCGGTCGGTAGGATGGCGGAGTTGATTCTGATCTAAAGCTGACGCATATTCGAAAAGTGTTTTCCATTCCCCATGGCACGAAATTAACTCTTTGAGGGATAGATAATGAAAAGATGTGGAACTACGCAGGATTAAAATCTGACCAAGAAGATGAGATGGATGAAGAAGAAAACAAGACATTGCCCAAGGAGAATGTCGGTGAGGAGATTCAGGGCAGGTTGCCATCATCATCACTTTGCTCAACAGGGTCACTGGTTCAGCAGATGCCACCAAGTTCCAACCTTGGATGTTTTATGCCATACCTCACATTATGAAAAAGACTGAGGTTTATGATTGGCCTACTTTGATAAGTGACTGCCTACATCAGCAAATAACAGAATATTTTCAGTTTCATGTATTCCACATGGTGTCATATCTAGTCTATTTGGTGGCCTATCAAGGTCAATTCAGAGGATTGAACACCGAGGGGTCATTGAGCGTTCAACACATATATAATTATTATCCTCAGCTGGAGTTCACAAAGTCGTTGCACCACTACAAAAGGGTGAGCGAGGCATTCTTGATGTACACGGTGCGTGACTTAGACAATGAATTACCGTCATCTCTTGATGCTAGAACTAATGGCGAAGTCTCGTGATTAGTTTTATCACGATTTCCTACCTTTACTATCTGGGGTTTATGGTTATTAGTGCCCGCTCATGTTGCCAAGGTATCCGTGGAGACAAGGTCATCTTCATGGAATTCTTAGAGGCAAGCTCGGTGTTCTACCATCTGATCTTGAGAAATAGAAAGAAACCCTCTCTTCACTTTCCATTAGGGTTGGGTATTTATACATGCAGGACTGCTGCAGATGCCAAGACAATTGGAGAAGAATTAGATAAATTTGGTCTCAAACCCTACAGTGAGAGGCGGTCATTTGATCCTCATGGTGTCTACGCTGGCCGGTTGGAGAAGAACTACAATCATATACCCGCACTTGAAGATTTTTGGGCTAACTGTGCAGATGAGTTTGAAGTGCGAAGGCGTAGTTACAGCAGGTTGACTCTCCATCAGATGAAAGATTGCTTAAATGAAGATATAGAAGGGCTCTCTGATGATGATGAAGATGTTCTTCTACCAATGTACACTCAGAAAAGAATCGAGGATCAGCCTCTTCCACAAGTTAATTGGGCAAACAAGGAATCTCTTTCAGTTGAAGACAGAACAAAACAAGTTGTGGAGTATAGTAAGGTTTTCCTAGTGCTTAAAAGGAAGAACTCTATTCTAGTAGCAGAGCCGCCAAGGATAATTCCCTCTTCTTCCACAGCACAGTCAAAAGGAAAGGGTAAAAGTCAGTCTCAAGATGGCATCAAAGGCAGTAGATCGAATAAAAATGTAAGAAGAAGGATGGATTTCTCAGGCATAGTCATACAGGAACAGCCTACAGTCGATTCAGAAGTTCCTCTTGACGAGCCCATACCTCAGAATGAAGCAGAGGAGCCGCCTTCAACACATGTTCCTGTACCTTTGACGGGTTCGTCACCAATTCACATTGATCTTGATATCGAAGATGATGAAGAGATTGCAGCAGTACCTCCTAAGGAAGTTAGTAAAGATACTACGATGTCTTGGCTTGAGAACTCCTTAGGAAGGGTTAGGAGAAGGCCTTCATATCAAGTGAGTGTCGATGATCTCGATAACATTTATCAGGAACCTCCTAAGAAGAAGGCAAAGAAGCAAGTTCATTTTGATAGGAATCCTGATAACGAGATTGTCATAGAGACTGCGGTGCCCCCAGAAGATAAGAATAGGGATGAGGTAAACATGGATGATTTTGTCATGGTCAAGGCTAATCTCGGTAGAAATACCAGACATGCAGATTTGAGTCTCTTCAAAGTTGTATCTGAAAACCTTCATGAAAGAGTGCTAAAAGATGGAGAAGACAAGGCAGCCCTCAAGGCTGAAAATCAGCAGCTTAAGCTTTTTATTTCTAACCTTGCTCGTAGTTCTTCCCAAACAACTCAGTTGCTGCCCCAGGTCTTAGAGACACCAGCTGATCACCATCAGTTAAGACAGCTGGTCATATGTGGGAAAGAGACTCAGGAGTGGATCGAGAGCTTCATTGTCGGAGGAAAGGAGATCTTGGCTCAGATGTTCCAGTTGAGAGAAAACGCTCATGAACTTCGTCAAGGCATCCAGGGATTTGAACAAACACTGGCTGAAGTAAAACCTAGGCATGAGATTATCATTGCTGATTTAGACACAGCCCACGGTTCAGCAGTTTCAAAGGAGCACAAAAGACAAATCCTTGCTTGGAGAGAGCGTCATGTTTTCAAAGTTAAAACTTATGAGAGGATATCTGAAGAATTCATCACCTACAGACAAAGGGTGGTTGAAGCTCTCCTTTTCATCAGCGAATTTGTCATAGAGATCCCCTCTCAGTACAGTCTTGAGGATGGTTCTTACGTCGGGCTTGAGGAAGTACAAAATCAGTTCCAGAATGTTGTTCATAGTTGCAGCCCAGTTGGCGGAAGGATAGGTCATGTTTCAATGATGTCAGCAAAGTTCAATAAAGCGGCCAATGAGATTGAAGATTTCCAGAGATCTATTGCAGATGCCGAAGATATTCTTGAAAAGCGGTGTTTTGCTGTTGATGGTATAGATGCACCGAACCGGGACACAATCTCAAACTTCCTAGCGGATGTGATCGAGTTTTAAAGCAGCTTTCTTCTAGAAGCTTTCTTTTCCGCTTTCTTTCTATTCTTGGAATAATCCTTATCCATTCTTTGAGGATAGAAAGAAGATAAGATGTAATAGTTGGCGGTTCAGCACTACGCTTTTAGGGTTTTCTTCTTTCTAGATTTAGTAATAAAACTTGCTTGCTGAGCAAGCCCTAGATTGTGAAAGCAAGGAGATTTTAGGGTTCCCTACTCCTCTGCTTCTCTATAAATAAGAGCCTTTGCTCATTTATTTTTCTTTAACCGTGCTAGTGAGAACAAAACGCTGAGCCTATTGTGCCTTTTATTTGTTGCTCAAGTATTGTTCATTTGTATTGTGATAAGCAAATTGTTGAGCCTCTTTAGCCAACAAGGAGTTAGTAAGATTGCTGTTTTCTATTGTGTTAAGAATAAGTTTGCAAGCCTCCTTAGCTGCAATTTCTTGTTCAAGGCATGTTAGAAGGGAGTTTTTGTTTCAGAGATTTGAGTAATGAAATCATGAGCCTCGTTTGCCTTGGTCTAAAATCTCAGATTTCCGTTATCTATGTTATGCTTTTATGATCTTTATTTCAGCTTACAGTGAAGTGTGTAGTTGTTTGTTGGGAGAGAGATTGTTAAAGTATTTTTGTCAGAAAATCTGCCTTGTTAATTTCTAACTTCTCTTGCTCTGCTATTACTTGAGAGGTTAGGAACGTCTTTAGTTTAAGTTAGTCGTAGTTGAACTTCTTATCAGAAAATCTCAGCTGCGGCGTTTGTGTTTAAAAAACCTTGTGCTCTAAGCTGATCCAAAAAGATAGGCAACTTAGTTTTAGTTTACTTTCTTTCAAACACCATCAGCAAGAGGGAGCTTCCCCTCCTAATTTGAAGAGCAGTTTATCTGTGCATAGCTGTCCGTTTTCAAATCCGCATTCCAGAGGTGCGAATTTAAACGCCAACACAACGAAGCTGTCAAAGAGAACGCCTCCAGGCAGGCGATTATCAAGGGTCTAAAGAAGTCCTTCATTCTAGAATCAAAGATCGTGTCGAAGTTCGAAAACCTGACGGACACCAACCTTGGGCCTTTCAATCTCGAGGCCTTCACGCGCAGAATGTATGGGCAAGGTGGCAATCTTCCGACTGATGCATCGCGCAACATTGTGAGGATCGGATTGTATGCAGCAGCGGGATTTCATCCGGCGGTTCGTTGTCCGGAGCTAATCCTGGAGTGTGCCAACTTTTACAGCCCGGAGGATCGAACTATCGTATCTCCAGATGGTATGATACTAGCCAACTTCGCTCCTGATGCTATTGGTGAGGCGTTTGGGATACTGGCTACTGAAAATATGTTATATAAACCCAAGGCAAAGGCTGACAAGATGTACGCCACGTCCTTCGACAAGTGCATGAAAAGGATAAACACCACTTGGATGAGAAAGCCAAAGCCTCCTGCTGCCAGGTTGCCAAAGCAGATAATCTCAGAAGAGCTGAAGCAAGAGTACTGCGATATCATTATGCTGCTCAGCAGAGTTAACGGCAGCCCACAGTCGTTTGTGTTCGAACCTTGGATGTTCTTCTACATCAGTGTGGTGCTCGAAGGAAAGGAGACAGTGAACTGGGCAAAGATGATAAGCGACAATATTGATGAACAGTTCCGGAATTTGAAAAGAACGAGGACATTCTATATGAGCTCGTATGTTATTTACATGCTTGCTCGAATGACAAAGTATAGAGGGCTGGCATACCAGGAGCCAATTGGCTGTGGATACAATCAATTCAAGATTCACCAGTCCTGCAGACAGTTGCATCTTACGCACACAGGTGACTTCCAGAGAGTCAATGATGCCTTCACTATGTATATCACAAGAACTCTTCAGCAGAGGTTGCAGCAGAGAATGTCCGAAGAGGCACAGATGCTGATAGAAGAATATGGGTGTTGGTTCGTCCAATTCCCGAAGTTTACCTATTTGAGGCTGCCAGGGTACGATTCATATGTCTACAAGTTACCTAGGTACCCTACCAACAGGATGATACTACTTGAGTTGTCTAGGCAATTGGTGGCCTACGACAAAATCATAAGGCGAAAGAAGAAGGGAGGCCTGCAGTTTCCCATTGTGTTGGGAAATTCACTTGAAGAATGCCCCACGTTGCAGGCAGCCAAGGAGGCTGAGGCTGAATTGAAATTCTATAAGTTAACTCTTTATACCAGCCGACAAGATTTTGATCCTAAGGGAAAGATCGGGACGGTGCAAGGTGTAGAATACAGGCACAAGGCTCACTTGGAAGACTTTTGGGCAAATGCTGGAAGTGAGGCCGAGATTAGGAAAAGAACGTTTTCAAGGTTGCCACTCAAGATGATTAGAGAATGCGAAGTAATTCAAGTGCCAGATCAAGTTGAGGAAGATACCAGGGTAATCCACCCGGATTATGAAGCAGTAAAGAACACTTCGTTTCCACCAGTAGATTGGGCCGAGCCAGAGATCACGGATTTGGACACCTTGTCAATCCCCGTCTTGACTTTCACAAAGGCTTGGGTGGAGGAACGTGTTTACAGATTAAGGAGGAGGTCAGTTGCTTTCACATACGACCTCATGGGAGACAAAAGGCCACCAGTGTCGGCGAAGAGAAAGAAACAGATTGCCCAACCTTCGGAGCCGCAGCCACCACAAGAAGAGCCACAACCACGGCAAGAGGAACCTGTTCAGCCAGAGCCTCAAGGATCGGAGGACACGTCATCGACTCAGTTGGTGTCCCATTCCTCCAGTGTGCGCGAAGTTTCACTATTTGCAAATCAGAGGGCACGAGGGAACGAAGAGCCAGAGGTTGGGGAAGTTAACCAACCAATGCCAAGGGAGTTGGATACCCAAAGCGCCAATGATCCTGAGGGTGCCAATAAACCAGATGAAGGGGAAGAAACGGATACGGACACCCACTTCGACTACTCCTTCGGAGATGAAGACGTTGGAGCTCGTGAAGAAAGCGATCAGGACATTGAAATAATTGAGCCCCAACGGAATGTTGCTCGAGAAGAAGTCCGTGAAGTGGAGGCAACTGAGGAGCAGCCCCTCATCATTTATGATATTCAACGCAATTGGCTTTCACAGGCAATCAGGAGGGACCAGGATGATGATGCGGACCTAGCGGTTGAGATGGAAGAGCTTCTGAACAGGACTAGCAAGTCGCCCAAAAGGAAAAGAGCAAGAAAGTATACAAGGATGGAAACTAATGAGGTAGGTTCACGCAGCCTTCACATTGCTGTTCCAAGAGAAGATGATAGTTTAGGTGATGCCATGCCAGAAAATTACACAATCACCACAGTTGAGTTGGGACGTCCTTCCGGAGTTCAAGTGGTCGAAGAAGCTGAAAGCTCATTCCAGGCATTGAAGGACAGGCTGGTGAAGAAGGAAGGAAAATACAAGAGATTGAAGAAAGAGCACAAGGCGCTGGTCCAATATGTGCAACATTTGGCGCATCCAGTCGTTCAAGAGAATCCAGTGGTGGAGCTTCCGTCCGAATTACCACGAGAGCCAATCAGTGGGCTTGAAGAGATAAAGAGGGCTGTACGAGAAGGAGATAAGTGGGTAAGCGGTGTCCATACTGAGGCAGAAAAGTTTATGGCCGATCTTGTCTCAGCATTTCAGAATGCATCTGGCATCCTTTCACGCCTAGATAATGTCGAGCAAGCTTGGGGAGACACTCACATTTTTCAAGACAAAACTATCCCTCGCTTGGCTGTTTTGATGCGTGTGCCCACGCAGACTTTGGTGAATGAAGGTGTGATCCAGGCAGGTGACAGATATGACTTTCGGGGGTGGCATTCGGCAGCGTTCACTGGGAAGAGTTTCTTTGACACTGCAGCTATGGAGTCCTCCAGGATCAGAAAGGCTATGAGGAATATTCACGAGAGTATCCTCAACACGTTGGAGGCAGTGTTCGCAAGGAGGCTTACTCATGAGGAGGTTGAAGTTGAAGGGTTAAAGGCGAGGTTGCAGCCATTCTTTTCTGAGATGAGGACGTTTTCCCAGCTGGATTTTGAAAACATCTCTACGTTTTCAACGATCATTCAGAGCACGCAAGATTCTATTGAGACTTGGGGAAAATCTTGTGAAAAGCATGAGCAAATGGTGGCAATCTTGGAGTACCAGCTAAATCTTACCCCAGCGATTTCTGAAGAGGAGGTTGATGAGGTGCTGGCGCGATTCGTAGCGTACGCGGTCAGAGAGAAGGACAAGGGAATCCGAGTCATGGACGAGAATCTTCTAGAAGGGTAGTGGGCATTAATTGCTCATGGTGGTCAAAGGAGGAATATGCTATTTTTGGGAGCATTTATGACACCACTCCTCCACCTTCTGGCAGTTTTTAGGGCAAACTCGTCTAGGGCTGAGGTGGCTCAATCTGAGCCCTCCATTGTAATTCGATCTGGACCGTCCATTGGAACTGGCCAGCTATAAAAGGGGGAGTCCCCCTCATTTGTAATCTAATAGTTAGAATCAGAGAATAGTGAGTATAGTGGATTTGAAGCAGAATAGAGAGTAGATACTTTTGAGTTAGAATAGTTTTCATTTGCATTGTTGAAGAAGAAGGGGAATTCTCCCATTGAGAATTTTGTAAGAGATTGTCACAAAAGGCTAATCATAATAAAGCATTTCATTGATGGTGAATTCAAACTTTGTTGTGAGCAGTTAGTGAGGTTTCTTCTTCCTTTGACTTCAACTAGGATTTAATTTCATGCTAATAGTTAGACATGGATGTTCATGTTTAATGTAAGTGAGCTTCTTTATCCATACCACTAATGATCTTGCTGATGGTAAGCTCGTCCTGCGTGGTCAACTGGAATATTTTACACTTAACTTCGATCAAGGTTCATGTGTAGTTATGCATCGTTGTGATGGTAGTTGCACTATTGAATCATGATTTGAACACCTTTCATATCCTTTGAAGATTGCACTTACTTTGTTGAAGCTGTCCAACATGAGGCTAGACAATGTTTGTTGAAGTTCATTGAAGTTGAGCATAACATTCTTTGCATTTAGATTAGGGTTTAGATTTTAAAAATCTCTGCAGCCATTCAAATTCCGCATAATTTTGGTTAGTTTTAGGAAACTTGCACTCTAAAGCCGAATCATTCGCACAAAATCCCCTTTCAAAAGCATGTATTGGTTGTTACTACACGCATTCTGAACAATTACGTAAGTCCCCTCGTAAGAACACAGCAAATACACATCAACCAAACTGGGTCTATTCGCATTAAAGGAACCTTGGAGTTGAAAGCGTGATCTCACTCGCAATCTTAGCACGCTGAATACTTTATTCAAGAGAGAATAGGGTATCCGTTTGGAAACTTTGTTCTGCTGATTGGTGCGGTCACGAAAATCACATCAACATGACGATGAAATTAAATGGCATTTAAATTAAATTTTAAATTTTAAATATGTCATTTTAAAAAGCGGTGAGATTATTTTAAACCAAAGTAAAACGATTTTTTTTCTCAAAATTACTTCAGTAAGCTGGAAGTAACTGGCAGTAGGGAGGGAAATTTCAAATTTAAAATTTAAAATGAGGAAAGAATCTCCTGGAATAGCAAATTGCTATGACGACTGTAAGACGGTTGGAATATTCTCTTTTAAATTTGGAAAATGTCTAAGTCATGATGAAGAGAATTAATGGCATTTGCTAAAATAAGCACCAGCTTTCAATTATAAAAACCTCGAGGATTTTCATTTCTACTCACAAAATTCGAAGCTGAGATTTGTGCTGGAGAGTTGAGAGTGATTGTTGAGCTGTGAGTAAATCCGAAGTTGAGAGTTGCTGAAAGTGAGAGGAGGTGTTGAATTCGATTTTTCAAGGAGTTTGAATTTCTCAAGATTTGGAGTTGCTGAAGAAGTTGAAATTGCTGAAGTTGATCTATTTCTCTTAAGTTGAAATTGTTTGGAGTTGCTGAGATTCGAATTTTTTTGAAGTTGCTGAGTGCTGAGAAAGAATCAAATCAGAAGTAAGTTTGAAAGTTGTTGAGATTTAAATTTTCTAAAGTTGCTAAATGTTGAGAAAGAATCAAATTAGAAGTAGAGATTGTTGAAACTTGCTGATTTTAAACTTTCGAACTTGCTGATTTAAAACTTTCGAAGTGCTGATTTGAAATTGTTGAAAGTTGCTGAAGAAGTTGGAATTGCTAGAGTTGATTTCTTCCGAAGAGCTGAAAATTCTTTTGACTGCAAATTGTTGAAGTCCGGAGTTTTATATTTCGAAGTTTGAATTTATTGAGGTTTGGAGTTGAAGTTTTACTGCTGGAGTTATTAATTTTATTTTCTTTTCGCAGCCAACTCCATTTGCCTGCCATCTCACGAAGTTTTTATTTTAAAAAGTTTGAATTGTAATGTTTACTTCTTGTTTTGCAGATGGCTGAAAGTTGAAGAGCTGATGTTGCTGGAACAAGCAAGGCTGGAACTAAGGCTGGAAATAATGAAGCTATCAAAGAAAATGCCTCCAGGCAGGCAATCATCAAGAATTTGAAGAAGTCTTTTGTTCCAGAATCAAAGATAGTGTCAAAGTTTGGAAATGTGACTGATACCAACCTCAGTTCTTTCAACCTCGAGGCCTTCATGAGAAGGATATATGGACAAGGTGGCAATCCTCCGACGGAAGTCTCACGCAACATTGTAAGGAGCGGATTGTATGCAGCAACCGGGTTCCAGCCAGCGGTTCGATGTCCAGAGCTGATTATGGAGTGTGTCAACTTCTACAATTCAGACCACCGGACAATTGTTTCTCTGGATGGCGTGTTAATGGCCAACCTCGCACCTGATGCAATTGGCGAGGCATTCGAGATTCTGCCCAGGGATAAAATGTTACACAAGTCCAAGGCAAAAGTTGACAAGATGTATGCCACATCTTTTGACAAGTGTGTTAAGAGGATTAACACCACGTGGATGAGAAAACCTAAACCTCCTGGCGCCAAGCTGCCAAAGCAAATTATTTCAGAGGAGCTGAAGCAAGAATATTGTGATTTAATCATGTTGCTCAGTCGAGTTAATGGCAGCCCTCAGGCATATGTGTTCGAGCCATGGATGTTCTTTTATATCAGCGTGGTGTTAGAAGGAAAGGCTGATGTTGATTGGGCTACTATGATCAGTGACAACATTGATGAGCAGTTTCAGAATCTAAGGAGGACGAAAATGTTCTACATGAGCTCATATGTTATCTACATGCTGGCACGGATGACAAAATACAAGGGGCTAGCATACCAAGAGCCAATTGGGTGTGGTTTCAACCAATTCAAAATCCATGAATCCTGCGGGAAATTGCATCTCACGAATACCCCTAACTTCAAGAGGGTGAACGATGCCTTCACAATGCACATCACAAGGACCCTTCAACGGAGATTGCAACAGAGAATATCTGAAGAAGTGCAAATGTTGATCGAGGAGTATGGGTTTTGGTTTGTCCAATTCCCAAAGTTTACTTATTTAAGGTTGCCGGGGTACAACTCATACGTCTACCGACTACCGAGGTACCCCACGAATAGAATGATAATGCTTGAGCTGTCTAGGCAACTTGTGGCCTATGACAAAATTATAAGAAGGAAGAAGAAGGGAGGTTTGCACTTCCTCATTGTTTTGGGAAACTCGCTCGAGGAGTGCCCTTCCTTGCAGGCAGCCAAGGAGGCAGAAGATGAGTTGCGGTTCTATCAGTTCACTCTCCATACCAGTCGGCAGGATTTTGATCCTCGAGGGAAGATTGGAACGATGCAGGGTGAGGAGTACAGGCACAGGGCTCACTTGGAGGATTTTTGGGCAAATGCTGGAGATGAGGCTGAGATTAGAAGAAGAATGTTCTCTAGGTTGCCTCTTAAATTAATCAGAGAGTGCGAAGTGGTCCAAGTCCCGGATCAGGTTGATGAGGATACCAAACTTACTCACCCAGATTATGAATCGATCAAGAACACGCCGATTCCACCACCAAATTGGGCTGAGCCAGAGATTATAGACTGACACTTTGTCTATGCCTGTCTTGACCTTCAAAAGGAGTTGGGTGGAAGGGCATGTCCACAGGTTGAGAAGGTCAATTGCCCTCATGTACAATCTCATGGGTGATCGGAGGCCACCAGTGCTAGCAAAGAAGAAGAAACAGATTGTCCAGGCTGCTGAACCACAACAACAGTAGGAAGAGCCTATTCAGCCTAAACCAGAGGGATCAGAGGATACTTCATCTACACAGTTGTTGGCCCATTCCTCTAGCGTGCAAGAAATCTCATTGTTTGCAGACCAGAGAGCTAGAGTGAATGAGGAGCCGAAAGTTGGAGAGGTCAATCAGCCATTGCCAAGAGAGCTGGACAGTCAGGGTGCTAACGCTCCTGAGGGTGCCAATCAGCTAGAAGAAGAGGATGAAACGGAGACAGATATTCGCCTTGATCATGTGCTTGAGGCGGCCTTTGAGGGTGAGACGGAGCCTGACATTCAGGGTTTTGAGGAGGGTGACCAGCAAATGGAGATAGATGAGCCCCAACAAAATATTGCTCAAGAGGAAGTTCGTGAAGTGGAGTCAACTGAGGAACAACCTCTTATTGTTTACGACACTCAACGTAATTGGCTCTCACGTGCAATAAGGAGAGATCAAGAGGACAATGTTGACTTGGCAATAGAAATGGAGGAACTTTTAAATAGAACAAGTCACCTAAAAGGAAGAGAGCCAGGAAGTATTCAAGGATGGAGACTAACGAGGCCGGTTCGCGCACTCTCCATATTGTCGTTCCTAGGGAGGACCATGACTTAAGTGATGTAATGCCAAAAAGTTACACAGTAACTACAATCGAATTGGGGCGTCCTTTTGGAGCACAGGTAGTTGAGGAGGCCGAGAATTCATTTCAGGTGTTGAAGGATAGATTGGTACGAAAGGAGGGAAAGTATAAAAGATTGAAGAAGGAGCATAAGGCGTTGGTAGGATATGTTCAGCATCTGGCGCGTCCATGTGCTCAAGAGAACCCAGCAGTAAAGCTTCCGCCTGAGCTGCCATGGGAATCAATTAGTGGGCTCGAGGAAATGAAGAGAGCTGTCCGAGAAGGAGATAAATGGATAGGCGGTGTTCGCAGTGAGGCGGAGAAATTCATGGCCGATCTTGTCTCTTTTCAGAGTGCGTCTGGTATCCTCTCACGCTTGGATGGTGTCGAGCAAGCTTGGGGTGACACTCATATATTCCAGGACAAGACCATTCCTCGCCTTGTTGTTCTGATGCGTGTGCCCACGCAAACTTTGGTCCATGTAGGGGTGATCCAGGATGGGGACAGGTATGATTTTCTTGGATGGCATTCGGCTGCATTCACTGGGAAGGGCTTCTTCGACATGGCAGCTACAGAGTCTTCTAAAATCAGGAAGGCCATGAGAAACATTCACGAGGGCATCCTCAACACATTGGATGCATTGTTCGCCAGGAGGCTAACTCATGAGGAGGTGGAAGTGGAAGGATTGAAGGCAAGGTTGCAGCCTTTCTTCACTGAGATGAGGATGTTTTCTCAACTTGATTTTGAGAACATCTCTACGTTTTCAACAATTATTCAAAGCACGTAGGAGTCTATTGAGACTTGGAGGAAGACTTGTGATCGGCAAGAGCAGATGGTGGGTATTCTTGAATATCAGCTCAATCTTACTCCGGCGATTTTTGAGGAGGAAGTTGATTCAGTGCTGACCCGGTTCGTAGCTTACGCGGTTAGAGAAAAGAGCAGTGGAAACAAGGTCATGGATGAGAATCTTCTAGAGGGATAGTGGGCATTAATTGCCCATAATTGTCAAGGAGGATTCTGCTATTTTTGGGATCATTAATGACGCCACTCCTCCACCTTCTGGCGGTTTTTAGGGTTAATCTTGTCTAGGGCTGAGGTGGCTCGATCTGAGCCCTCCATTGTAATTTGATCTGGACCATTTGTTGAGGTTGGCCAGCTATATAAAGGGGAGTCCCCTCATTTGTACAGTAGTAGTTAGCAATTAGTGGATATCAGAGCAGAATAGAGAGTAGACATTTTTGGAGTTAGAATAGTTTCCATTGCATTATTTGAAGGAGAAGGGGAATTCTCCCATTGAGAATTTTTGTAAGAGATTGTCACGAAAGCTAATCGTAATAAAAGCATTTCATTGATGGTGAACTTAACTTTTGTTGTGAGTAGTTTGTGAGGTTTCTTCTTCCTTCGAATTCAAGTAGGACTTAATTTCCATGCAAATAGTTAGTTATGGGTGTTTACGTTTGATGTAAGTGAGCTTCTTTAGTCCATACCACTAACAATCTTACTGATGGTAAGCTTGTCCTGCGTGGTCAACTGGAATGCTTTATACTTAACTTCGGTCAAGATTCATGTGTAGCTATGCATCGTTGTGATGGTACTTGCATTATTGAATCATGATTTGAACATCCTTTTTCTCTTTTGAAGATTGCACTAACCTTGTCGAAGCTGTCCAACAGGAGGCTAGACAACGCTTGGTCGAAGTTCATTGAAATTAAGCTTAACACCCCTTGCATTTAGGTTAGAATTTAGATCTTCTAAACCTTGCATCCATTTTAATTCCGCACACTTTTGGTTATCTTTAGGAAACTCGCACTTCAAGGCTAAATCATTCGCACGAAAATCCCTTTCAAAGCATATATCTGTTGTTTACTGCAAGTATTCTGAACAATTGTGTAAGTCCCCTCGTGAAAACAACAATTCACAACCAACCAACTGAGGGTATTCCAAAGCATTTTGGAACCTTGGAGTTGAACATGCGAACTTTCTTGCAATCTTAGCGCACGTAATACTTTGATCAAGAGAGAATGGAGTAGCCTTCGGACAACTTTGTTCTGCTGATTGGTGTGGTCACAAAAATCACATCAACAGGTACCAAACCATTCAGTCTCACAAATGTTGCACTTCCACTTCCTTGTTCCTCCACCTGAATTTGATGTGCCTTGTATTCTTGTAGCAAACTGTTTGAGAGGAAACTTCCTATCAAAAACACCCCTAGCATACTCTGCCAACAATTCTGAAGGGCAACCTGTACTAGCTGGTGCACTCGCCATGAAACTAGATTGGGCTGCAGGACCAGCACCATGGTCATCCCCCTCATTCTCAAGTTCAAAATCTGAATCATGTTCACTATGAGAATGGATTTTCATGTCATCCCCACTCATGTCTTGGGTGCTCATTGTGAAAGTGACACTACATTTCACAAAATTAAAATAAAATCAGCCTAGTTTAACAATATCACAGGAAGCCATATGCATTACGGAAAATATATTCTATTAGAATATTTACTCTACATCAGGTACTCATTATCCAATATGTATGGAGCTTTACACTGAAACTTATTTTATTTTAATGATTGAATGCTAATTTCAGATAATACTAAAATAAATCTGACTTTCCTTTGATCTGTCCAGTTTGTCATGTCAGAGTATATCAATGAATGAAACTTGAGATTCAGTGGAAGTTATTCATATTTAGGGACAAGAATGAAAGGGCACAAATACCAACTGAATCTATAGTAATGATGATATTACATTGTGGTTAGCTATAACATGATAGTAATTAGGTAATTTTCTGTTGCTTTTGTGGCCGCCAATTTTCTTTTTTAAACATTTCAGATCTTATGTGACATGGAGAGGATTGGTTTTGTATATAACAAAGGTTGATAATGTCAAATGGACAGGTTATGGAAAACAATACAAAGTGGGGATCTTTTGTTTCAGCTCCCCTAATTGCAATGGGAACATCTATGTTTTTATCTGGCATCCAGTTTATCCCAGTTGCTGCTCAAATGTATGATTCTGTAGGTGATTTCTGCTTTTAGCTTATATCATATCTTTCTCTTGATGCATTTTATTGTATTCTGCATTTCTGTATTACTGATGAAATTATACAGTTTTAATGGTCTTATTAGACAGCATGCCTTTTCTATTGATGCTAAACTCGTCAGTTCCTTTCCATGCATGCATCTTGCATTTTACTAAAGACAGGTCTTGGGATATGTAAAATGATCGTTTCCTTTTTTCTTTCTGTTTTTTTTTTCCGTTTTAAGCTTTAGACATCTAGGTACATGTTGTGACCTTTTCACACATCGCCCAATTCGAAATGGGGACCCCCTTATTTTTGCTCCGTTCCGGTCTTTTGGCTTGGGTTTTTCCTCTCTCTCTCGCTCTGTCTCCTTTCTGGTGTCCGTCTTCCGGGGGTTGTGTCGTCTTTGAGCTTAAACGTGAAAATATTGGCCAAGTTTAAAATTAGGGTTTCATCATTTTTGGTCAATTCAAGGTCAAGTAAAGCGAGAAAATTGAAAATTGAACTTAACAATATTGTCAGCAGGCATCCAGCGGGCTTCCAGCCAAGTTTCATCAGATTCCAAGGTACTTACTATTTTTAGTAAGTGTGAAATTCAGGGCAATTTGTCAGCTATTTTGAGATTCCGATCATCACACTGCATTCAGAGTGTACCAGGCTGCTTGCATGCCAAATTTGAGCAAAAACGGATAACTTACTATTTTTAGCAGTCCGGCTTCCAGGGCTAATTTCAGGGTCCAGATGCAGAGATTTTTCTTTGCATGTCGGATATTCCTTCTGGTTTTTCGGGACCTTCGCGACGATGTAACATGCAAGCCGAGATGACCACTTTCAGGATTCAGCCTTCCGAGGCTATTTTTAGGGTTTGCATGTCGAGCTTTTCTTTGCATGTCAGGTGATTCCTGATGGGTTTTTCGAGAGCTTCGCGATGGTGTGACATGCAAACGAGAATTCTCACTCGTAGGAACTTGCTATATTTTAGCAGTGTGTCCCGCAGCCGCTTCCCACCAGCTCACAGGATCACGAGTGATCGCAGCGCCGCTAAACGAGCAAACAGAGATCTTTTGATACGCATGCAATACAAATTAGGTTTTCAGCTCGAGCCTAAAAATAGGCATCAAAAGTCAAAATCTTCTCGAAAACCGATGTAAACCATCGCGATCAGTCCTTCAAGCTATCTGCCGGTGAAATTTCAAGTCAAACGAGCACTTACTATTTATAGTAAGTCAAATTGAAACGCATGTAAATAGTGTAATCACCGTGATGCGTCCAAAGAAGTCACGCGGGTGAGGATCGCCTCATCCAAATTTCACGTCGATCGAGCTTGGGAGCTATCAGAATCAAGAGCTTACTATTTTTAGTAAGCCACCCTCAGAAACAGGCTATAAATAGCAGGGTGACTAAAAGTTGCAGTGTCGACAGGTTGAAAAGGTTATGAAGAAGCTATGTTTGAAATTTCAGGCCATTCCGAGCTTCAGAGGTACAAATTCAGAGAACTTACTATAAATAGCAGGGCACGTAGGCTGGCGAGGATGATGAAAATCTTGTCTAAGTCTGGAGTCTCGTCCAGCAGGCCTGGCAAAATGCGCCCAGATTGATGAAGAGGCATAAAAATTCAAGATACAAGTTCATCCACCACACAGGGCAAAATGCGCCTAGGGTGAGAGAAGTCAAAGAAAGTCAACAGAATTTCATCCTGCTCAGGGGTCCAAATGCGCCCAAAATGGAAGAGGAAAAAGTTGAAAAAGTTTCTAAGTATGAGAAATCCGCCTCAGGGGTCAAAATGCGCCCATCCTTCACAAGCATGAAAATGCGCCCAACTTTCAAAGGAGTCAAAGTGGTCAAAGATTGTTCATCCTTCTCCAAGGCCAAAATGCGCCCAAACTGGGCCATGTCAAGACAAAATTTTGGAAGGTGAAAAGTCACCCAAGAACGTTGGAAGAAGTTTCATCCTTCACACACATCAAAATGCGCTCAAGGGGAGAGGGTCAACAAAGTCAAAGTTTCTATCCTTCATCACATGCAAAATGCGCCCAACTTGCAAACTCGTCCTCCTTAGGGGGTAAAATGCGCCCAAATCATGCATGTCAAGACAAAAAATTGGAAGTTGAAGGGTCACAAGGCGTGGTGGCAAGTTTCATCCTCCTCCTATAGGGAAATGCGCCCATGTTTCAATGTAAAAGGTAATTAAAAGTGGTAATTAAGGTGAAAAGTTTACCAAAACGTGGTGAGAAGTGGTGAAAGGTGGACGTTATCCTCTTCTACACTAAGAATGCGCCAAGGGTGGTAAAGGCAAGGTGGTGGGCGTGATTTTTTTAAATTCCCTCTCAAGGTGTGATATGCGCCTAAGGTTATAGGTGTTAGAAATATCTTGCTAGGCGTTGAAGGTGATGTATTGTTAGAAAATGCTAGGCGTTGGAAAATATTTGAAAGTGTGGGGAATTAAAATGAAGTGTGCGCCTAGGGAGTAAGGGAGTTATAAGGTGATTTTAAAAATCTTGAAGGAGTTGAAATATTTTTGAAGTGTGCTAGGCGCCTCAGGTAAGAAATGAAATATTTTCTAAGTGTTAAAATTATCTAAGGCGTTGGGCTTTTAAATGAACTTTTTCTAAGTGTGAAGTGATACGGGATGAAGTGGAGATAAAATGTACAAGGCATGCCGGGAATGAATAAAAAATTTCTATGTGAAAAAAAATTCCTCTCCACTGGCAATCAACAAAATTTTCTAAGGCAAGTTTTCGAAGGTGCAAGAGGATTTTAAAATATTTTCTAAGGAAGATTATTGAAAATATGCCTAGAACTCAATTGATAAAATTTTCCGAGGCGAGCAACTTTTCTCAGTGATGAAGTCAGAGATGAGGACATTTCAAGTTCTTCAATTTTTTCGAGAGGTCAGAGCTACACAAAGTGATCGCAGGCGAAGAACGAGTTTAAAATGATGGAAATGATATTTTTCTAAGGTTCAAAATTCGAAAATTTAAATGAACCCGTTCGTTGGGTACCCATCGATTCGAGGCGTTCTGAAGAAAATTTGCTTCTGGGTACTGAACATTTGCGATGATGAATGGATTTCCAAGTCTTCTGAGCTTCGCCGACACTTTTTCAGTGAAGAATTTAATCAGTGCTTGAATTGTGAATTTTCCTAAGGGAGAATTTTAAATTTTCTAAGGCAAAAATGGATAAAATAAGTTTTCAAGATGAATTTTCTTCGAATGATGAATCTGAAGGGAGTTGCCTAGATAAGTTTGTTTAAATTCTTCGAAGATGAATTTTCCAGAGCAGATGATGAAGTTAAAATTTCGAATTCAAGTGACAGAGCTCCGGCTGGTGGATTCAAAAATGGTGAATTTAAATTTAATTTTCGAAACAAATTCAAAGGCGCCAGTCAAAGTCAAGTTTCTAGGAGAATAATATTCCCGACGACTGGAGACAAGTGTCAGAAACACCAGAGAGGGAAAATTCGAATTCTTGAAGTGGAGTAGTGGAGTTTAATGGCACTGGCTAAAATTAACTTCTTCTAGAATTCGAATTTTAGCTATAAAATGGAGAAGTTTTTCACTCACTTTCACAGCTGGAAAGCGAATCTGCTCTGAGAGTGAAGCATTGCAGTGAGTTGCTGAAGTTTGAAAGAGTTCGAATTTTGCCAAGGAGTGCAAGTTGCTGAAGAGGCGCACTTGAGAGTTGATTGAAGTTGCTGAGAAGGAGGCTTGAAAGAGGTGCGCCATTGCTTGAGAAGTACGGCCTTGCTAAGTTGAAGTTTGAAATCTGATTTGCTTGATTGAAGTCGCTTGAAAAGGTACGGCTTTGGGCCTGAATTCTGATTTGCTTAGTTAAAGTTGCTGGTTAAAGGACGCCTTGTATTGAGTTGAAATAGTTGAGAAAAGTATGAACTTGCTAGTGTGAGATTGCTGGTTAGAAGTGTAAAGACATAAAAATCAAGATTGCCGATTGCTGATACGAAGACATAGAAGTTTAAATTGCTGTTTGCTGATACGAGGTAGTTGAGGTTCAATTTGCTGACTGCTGATTGAGAAGTAAAGTCATCAGAGTTCACTTAGAAATCTGTTCTAAGTGTTGGAATTCGAATTTATTCAAGAGAAGAAGCTGAGGTTTGCAAACACGAAAGATATTGCAGCTTCTAGAATTCGACTGCAGCCCCTATCATGCCTTATTTTATTAAATCTAATTGCTGATGAAATGTTTGTTATGTTGCAGATGGCTGAAGCGAGGACAACCGGAAAGGACAATGGTGCCTCCAGACAGGCTACGATCAAGAAGCTCAGCAAAACATTCACGCCGGAGACGAAGTTTATTTCAAAGCAGGCAAGTTGACGGACACTAATTTGGGCTCTGTCAACCTGGAAACATCTGAACGCGTTCGGAATTGGAAGTCATCGAAGCCGGTCACTTCGCACAACATCGTCCGAAGTGGATTATATGTCCTGGTTTTCCTCGCCAGCCTATGATGTTGAGGCGATAATGGAGTCGCCAATTGCTACGAGAAAGAACACCGGTCGATCCGTCACCAGATAGCCAAGTGCTTGCCAATCTCACTCCGGCAGCCATTGGTGAAGCTTTCGGGATCCCGGTGCAGGAACATGATTTACAAGTCCAGGGAGCAGCGGCGGATGTATGCTTACGCTTTTGAACGGTGCATGGATACAATTAACACTCACTGGATGAGCACTCCTAAGCCATCTCGTGCGAAGTTGCCGAAGCAGATCATAGCGGAGGACCTGAAACAAGAGTACTGTGATCTCATCATGATGCTGAGCAGGGTGGTGGTTGCCCCAGTCTTATATTTTTGAGCCATGGATGTTTTATTACATCAACCTTGGTGTTAGAAGGCAAGGATTATGTCAATTGGGCTGAGATGATTAGTGATAATATACATGAGCAGCTCCTGAAGTTGCGGAGGACTAAAACGTTTTACATGAGAATCCCTTCAAAATCATACATTAGCGCTAGCGCAAGAAATCTGACAATTGTGTAAGTCCCCTCGACGAACACGCAATATACATCAACCAACTGGGTCTATTCGCACTTAAGGAACCTTGGAGTTGAACATGCGAACTTTCTCGCAATCTTAGCGCATGGAATACTTTGATCAAGAGAGAACGGAGTAGCCCAAACTATTTTGTTCTGCTGTTTGGTATGGTCACAAAAACCACATCAACAGGAACTGGCGCTAGAAGGAGGGCCTTCAAGGATTCTTCGCAGTGGAGCAGTCATTTTCAAATAAGAAGGGATTTCATTGAAAAGAACTTCGTTGGAGAAAGAAATTATCATGAGTAAAGATGGTGCTACCGCATAGAGAAATATTCCCAGTGTTGCAGCCTAACTTGGGATTCAACGACGACCAGGAGGACATTCTTTCAGGGTTGAACAATCTTGCTTGGAGGACAAAGGAAAGTTACGCCCAGTATATGAGAACTTGCTTCGTGTTGGAGGAAGAAGAAGAAAAGGCTATTGAAATTCAAGTCGCAATTGAAAGGAATTTGCTCGATCAAAGACATCCACTCGCTCCTCTTCCTCGCCGACAGTGATCAGCTACATCCTGGATCGAATCAGTTCATTCTCACCCGACAAGTTGAAAAGAATCTTGAGGTCCGCGCCAAGCTCATCTAAAGATTTTGTGGAATTAGAATTGCCTACTAGAGCGAGAAAGAAGAAAGAAGTCCGTCCGAGTAAAGAAGCTGAGTCAAGTGAAGAAGTGTTTTCAAACGAAGAAGCTCAGTCTAGTGAAGAAAGCGGAGAAGAGATTACAAGTCTGTTTCGAACTCCACCAAGTGTTTCAAGGTTTGCTCAACCTAAAGCCGTTCAAGTTACTACACCAGTGTTCGTTCAGCAACCAGTTCAAGTTACTACAACTCCAGTAATCGTATATCAAAGGAGATATCCAAATCAAGCAATGGCTCAACCAGGAGGCCAACCCGCTCCTAACGGTGCTACTTGGCTCGTTACTAATCCTTCACCTCTAGAGTTTGCTGATTATCACGATATGCCAAAGAATCCGGAGCATTTTTGCACCAAGTATCAAGTCCATGATCCGAACCGTTCTGCTGAGGACCATATTAAGATGTTCGAAGATCATTTGCGAAACCGACAAATTGCCTACGCAGATGTGGCATGCAGATTGTTCCCGTATTCCTTGGGAGAAGAAGCTCACTTTTGGTTCATACATTTGCCAGTTGGATCCATCAGAACATGGGAGCAGATGAAAGAGGCTTTCATTGGGAAGTTTGGTATTCCTATCACCCCAGTTGAGCTTTTCCGTCAGTTTACAGAGGTAAGAAGACAAGACAAAGAGCCTATTCATGCCTTCAACAATAGATTCCAAAAGGCTCTCACAAGGCTACGTACTCCGTACATGGTTCCCGATGCAAGGGAAAATTACTATGCAGCTTTGGATCCATTAACCGCTATGTTCGTGAGACAAGCTCATCCCATTCCAGCAGATATGAATCAAGCATATGCTAAGGCAGTTGAAGTAAGTCAGAATATGGGTCAAAACATAACTGGACCTTCTTTGTACACTGGCTTGGTCACCACGAACAATCAAATGCAGACTCTTGCTCCAGCATGGAATCAGCAAATTCCAACGTTGAATCCAGTTCCGCAACCAGCATATCATGTTACACCACCATCTGACCAATTGATTCTCCATCCTGGGATGCCTCTATCCCAGACTCCAGCTGCACAGCCTGTCTATCTCCAGAACACAGTACCTGCAACAAGGACACAAGAGGAGAAAGATGAAATGAAAGAATTAGTAGAACAAATGAAAAGGCTGTCATCTGAGGTGACTTACCTCAGAAATCAAAATAACCAAATGCAATCAATGATGAAGAATTATCAGGCACATCCAGGTGCCAATCGAGGATATCACAATAATCCTCAACAGCATCAAGATGCCCATCAAGGACATGGACACGATAACAGCCATGGGTATCGAAATAATAACCAGGGGTATCAAAAGAGGTCCTGGAATACCGGACCGAATAACGGAGGAGTTCCATCACCGCTAGATAACCCGCCGCCTCCAGAAAATCGTCCCACGGATAGAGTATTCTTGGTAGAAGCTGCTATGTCAGGAAGGTGTCGGCTTCATAACACAAGTCAGCACTCAGAGTTACAATGCCATGAGTTTCAAGTAGCAGCTGATATCTTTAAAGGAGAAGTAAAAAGCACGGAGGGTACTGAGAATCCTCCAACCACTGGGTATGAGATTGTACCAGTGCAGAGATACGACCAGGCACTAATCATAGAGAACGTCAATCTTGTGTCCAAATATCAGAACTACGCGCCACCGGAAGCTAATTATAGATTCCCACCAGCTTCGGCTAATGGACCTGTGGAGGCGCCAGACACTCCAGTTTATGAGGAAGCCCAAGTTTATTCAGAAGCTCAAACGTATTCAGAAGTTCAAGGTACTTATTCAGAGGAGCTGTATGAGCAGGGTAACTACGTTTTTCCACCTCTCAATAATAGTGTGTTGGTAGAAGGGAGAAGAGAGGTGCAAGCGTTTCAAACTTCTGGAGGAGCACCACCCAAGGTGTACCAGAGGACCTATCATCAAAAAGAACCTTTGACGTCCTCGATTCCTCCGAATAACTTTGCAACCCCGCAGAATCCAAATGCCAGCAACAATCCAAGTTTACCGAGGGATTCTCCAGAGTACAAACAGCAGAATGTGATGCAGAATAGAAATGGACAACAAACTGTCCAGCAACAGTCAATCCACGTGATGCAACGTCCTCAAAAGGACAATCTTCCAAGAGATGACATGAAAAGATTAAGTTCTTACGTGCTAGAGGAAGTGAAGAAGATAAAGGTTAGTCTTCCCTTGTATGAGTTGATGAAAATCTCTGAGGTTAGAGATACAATTTTGGGAAGTCTATATGAGACACCAGTTGCGAAAAGTACACCTCAGGAAACACCTAGTTCATCAAGGAATCCTCCAGTAAATGTACAATCCCGTCCTGTGCAGAATGCAAACATGGTGGAGGAGGTGTCTTACGCGCCTTTTAACGCTTGGGAAACTCCACAACAGTCCCAAGGTTTTGTGGGGATGGTACAAGGGTCTTCGAGTGAACCTGAGAAGCCAAAGGCTGAAGACAAAAGAAGGGTTAAATTCAATTTGCCCGCAGAACAAAAACAAGAGCAGACACAAAGGGTTGCCCAGGGCAATCAAACTTCATTGGATGGGGGAAATGAAAAGAATGAAAGAAAGGGCATTGTACCCGAAGAAAGGAAGAAGCCAGTCGTATTTTACCAGGGGAGAGATGAGCCCGCCCCGTTCTTGGTATCAGTTAGAATCTTTGGGAAGTTATTGCACAATTGTTTGATTGATTCAGGTGCTTCTAGCAACGTCATGCCATTAAAGGTGTGTCAAAGGTTGGGTATAGTCCCGTTGCATACCACCAAGAAGGTGACCCAGCTCGACAAAACCGAAGTACCAGTGGTTGGGGAGTTAAATAATATTCATATGCAGTTGTCAGCTGATCCCCGAATCCAGAGCTGTATTGACATCTCAGTGGTCGACATACCGGATGGGTATGGCATGTTACTGAGCCGAGACTGGGCAAGAAAGCTGAATGGGTACATTGCAACAGACTTCTCTCACATGTGGCTTCCATGGAAAGGAGTCCCAAATCAGATCAAGGTTGAGAGTACACCAAGATTGAAGCTGATGATCACGGAATATGGAGAGGATAATGAAATTTTGTTCGTAGAGACTGATTTAGGCTCGTATAGGCCTGTTAAGCAAGAAGTATTGATGCTACAAAGTTCAAGTGAGGGAAAATGTTTGGAAGATACCACGAGCTCCACCGAAGTGTTGATTGAAAGTGACTCAAGCGATAGTGAAGGTGGAGGAACATTTGAGAATTTCAGGGACTTTGTCCTGAACAGTGTGAAACAAGAGACGGAGTTAGGGAAAGATGCTTCAATTAAGAATTTGCTGCTTCCCAACTGGTGTCGAATACACGAAGCATTTCATTCAGAGATCACTTGTGCCCTGTGCAAGGTGGCACTAGAACAAGTTGCAAGGCTTGTTCCCCATACTCCATTACAAGAAGAACATCAAGAAGAAAACGAGATTCTAATAGAACATCAAAAGATGAATGAAGAGAATAGTGCTTTGATAGAAGAAATTGTAAAAGATGATCTCACTCAGTCAGAAGTTGAAGAAAAGACTCTGGAGATATGCAATCAAGAAGAAACGCGTGTTCAGTCTCCCAATACCCCTACAGAGAATCAAGTATGGACTTTAAGGTTCGATGGATCAAAGTCGAAGAAGGGAAATGGAGCAGGATTTGAATTGGTTAGCCCAACAGGAGAAGCTTATTTAGGTGCTTATAGGCTCCAGTTTTCATGCACCAACAACGTTGCTGAATATGAGTCCTTGATCCACAGATTGCTCCTTGCAATTCAGAAGGGAGCCAAGATTATATATGCCATTGGAGATTCAGACATAGTGGTCCGACAAGTAAGGAAGCAGTTCGCCTGTCATGACAAGAGGTTGAACCGTTATCGGAATAGAGTCTGGGACCTGATAGAAAGCTTTGATGCATTCAACATAAAGCAAGTTTATAGATCCAAGAACACCGTTGCAAATTCTTTGGCACAAGCTGCCAGTTCTTTGGAGCCTTTGGCGATGGAGGGATTAAAGAAGTTCATAGTGGAGTTGGTTTCAACACCGGCCATCCCTGATAACATAAAGAACTTCCAAGTGTTCGAAGACGACAAGCAGATTCTGGACTTTCTCACAAACTCAGGAGTGTTCGAAGCACAAATTATTGATGAGGAAGAAATTGAGGAAGCAGAATATGACACAGAAGGAATTTTGAATTTGAAGACCAATGTAATCCCAAGAGGGATGGTTGAATTGGAAAGACTATTTGATACTGACAGATTGAGTAGAAATCAAAGCACGCAAGGCAATGATTGTAAACCTGTCAACCTCGGAACAAGTGAACAAGTGAAAAACGTTTTTATTGGAAAGGTTTGTACACCCGAAGAAAAGGAAGGTATCTTAAAGGTCATGAAAGAATTTCCAGAGGTGATAGCTTGGGGATACGAAGATCTCAAGACATATGATACATCGCTAATCACCCATACAATACCACTAAAGCCAGGAAGCAAGCCATTCAGACAGAGGCAGAGGCCAGTGAATCCATTATTGGAACCGTTAATTTATCAAGAAGTCAAGAAGCTCCTTTCAGCCAGGATTATTTTTCCAGTGAGGCACTCCACGTGGGTCGCCAATCTCGTGCCTGTCAGAAAGAAGAATGGAGAGATAAGGCTATGCGTCGACTTCCGCAATTTGAACAGGGCCTCTGAGAAAGACAACTATCCCTTGCCTTCATTAGATGAGGTGTTGCAAATAGTGAATGGCTCACAAATGATGTCCTTCCTGGACGGATATTCAGGATACAACCAAGTGATGGTTGAACATGAGGATAGATTGAAGACAGCGTTCACCACGAAATGGGGAACATTTGCCTATAGAAGAATGCCTTTCGGCTTAATCAACGCAGGAGCCACTTTCCAACGAGCAATGGACATCGCTTTTCGAGACCTTGTCGGAAAGTGCATAATAATTTACATGGACGACCTGACGGTGTTCTCAAAGAAAAGAGGAGATCACGTTGAAGATCTAAGAAAGATATTTCAGAGATGCAGAAGGTTTGGTGTTTCTCTGAATGCTAAGAAATGCATATTTGGCGTCACCGAAGGTAAACTGCTGGGTCACGTTATTTCAGAAAAGGGCATATCCATTGACCCTGAACGTATTGGAGCCATCTCAAGGATTGGTCTGCCAGGCACTCAGAAAGAATTAAGGTCATTCTTCGGAAAGATTAATTTTGTTAGAAAGTTCATAACCGGGTTCGCTGAGATAGTGAGGCCCCTGAATGCAATGTTGAAGAAAGATGCAAAGGTTGATTGGACTCCACAGACTAGAAAGGTTTTTGATGAAATTAAACAAGCTATAGTGGACGCTCCAGTGCTAGTCAGTCCAGACTACACGAAGCCGTTCTATTTGTATTCATTTGCTTCAGAACACACCTGTGCAGCAGTGTTGACCCAAAGAACTGAAGAAAAAGATGAGCACCCAATTGCTTTTATGAGCTCACCCTTGAAAGAAGCGGAATTAAGATATCCAAGCATTGAGAAGCAAGCGTATGCTTTAGTGAAGGCCGTCAAGAAATTCAGACATTACATCTTGAGGAGCAAGATCCATGCAATTGTTCCAGACGCCACGGTGAAGATTTTATTGATGCAGAATGAGTTAGGTGAAAGAAGAGGAAAGTGGGTCGCCACTTTGCAAGAATATGATATTGAGATACAGCCGATGAAGTTAGTCAGAGGACAGGCTTTGGCTCAAACGATTGCAATGGTTGGTCCGGAATTAGTTCAACAAGCTTATGTATTAGAGGAAGTGTCTCCCGGAGAATGGTACGACGACACAGTATATTACTTGCTAAATCACAGATGCCCTCGCCATTTGAATCCTGTGCAGCGGAGAGCGTTGAGAATGAGAAGTCAGAGATTTATGCTTCAAGGATCAGTCCTCTACAGAAAGAACTATGAAGGAATTTATTTAAGATGTGTAGGAAGACAAGAAGCGAAGCAGCTAATGGAACACTTCCATGAGAAATTTGGAACCGGACACGGAGGAAGTTTGGCCACAGCTCATCAGATCCTGAGGGCTGGTTATTATTGGCCCACGCTCTTCAAAGACACATATGAACATGTGAAGGCTTGCCACATATGCCAGACGGCAGCTAATAGAGGAAGGCATCCTGCTATGCCTCTGCAACCAGTGATTGAAGTGAGACCTTTTGCAAAGTGGGGATTAGATTTTATTGGTATGATCAATCCGCCGTCATCAGGACAACACAGATATATTTTGACAGCGACAGACTACTGCACCAAATGGACAGAAGCTCAGGCTTTGAAGCAGTGCACGTCAGATGTGGTTATCAGGTTTCTTGAAGAGAACATCGTGACAAGATTTGGATGCCCCCATGTCCTAGTCAGCGACAACGGTTCAGCTTTCTCATCGCTGAAGTTTTCCAACTGGGCTTTTGAGTATGGAATCACACTGAAGTTTTCCTCCAATTACTATCCACAGGGGAATGGACTAGCAGAGTCCACAAATAAGAATTTATTGAATGCCATTAAGAAGTTACTGGACAAAAATCCGAAAGATTGGCACACACAGTTGAGGTTTGCTCTTTGGGCAGACAGAATAAGAACAAAGAGTTCCTTGGGAACGTCTCCATACCACTTGGTTTACGGACAGGATCCAGTTTTCCCAGTGCAGTTAAGGATCCCAACTCTCCAATTCATTCAAGAGTACCTCGAGGGAGAAGATCAAGTTCAGACAAGATTGTCCCAGTTGATGCATCTAGAAGAGAAAAGAGATGAAGCTCTGGAGAATCTAACGAAACACCAAGCTATAGTAAAGAGATGGTTTGATAAACAGGCTAAGATCAAGTCGTTCAGGATTTCGGACTTGGTTTTATATTGGGACAAGGCCCACGAGAAGAAGGGTGATCATGATAAGTTTGACAAATTGTGGTTGGGTCCATATCAGATTTCTGAAATCCTTGGGGATAATGCATTCAGATTGCGTACTTTGACAGGGGAGGATGTCCCGTTGCCCGTCAACGGACAGTTCCTCAAGCATTATTTCCAGTCCTAGGTTCTCTCCGAGAGCCTGCTTTGTAAAATAGTTAGGTTAGATTTGTTTTCCCGTTCGTTTGCTTTCCGTTTGCTTTCCTGTTTTTCTTTTGGTTTTGGTTTGTTGCCCTTTGGGTTTTTGGTTTGGCGTTTCCGTCCCTTGAGTTGTCCGCTCAAGTGGTTTTGGTTTGGAATGGGCAAGGATTTAGGGTTTTCCCGTTGCGATGGGGTGATGATGTTTCAACGTTCACAATGTGGTCTCTTTCACTGGAATTTGCATAAATTTTCGAAAAGAATTAAGGTTGTTTTCCTCTTGTTATCATCCGGTTTAGAGATTGAACTCGTCTCAGGAGATTAACCCGTTATAGTGTCTTAACACATGAGTCTAAAGACCTTAAAAAAATCTTACCTATCTCCACTCTGAGTCATTTTGGTTTCTTGGGAAAGGTTTTGGCAGGTGAAAATCTTACATCTTGCTTCAGCGCCACTGCAATTCTCAAACCCATTGGAGGCTTCATTGCCTGCCAGCCAATTGAGGAATTGACGGAGAAATCAAGTGATGGAAAAGAAAATGTGCTTAAAAGAAAAAATCCGAAAAGAAAAGAAAAATGAGAAAATGAAAATGAAAGAAATATCATAGAAATATTGGTTTTGGGAACATACGAGAGTAACTCCACCGGGGCTATGGGCCCGGAGTGGAGCAATATTCGTGAGAATTGTAGCGATAACCTCGTCGGGGCTATAAGCGCGTGGCAGGCAATGTCGGGGATGCTTTTGAAGTTGAGATATTTATATAACTGCTACGGCCCGATTTGGTCGACATGGTTCAGAGATGGAATGCATGCACACACTCACGAGGGTTTTAGATGAAATTGTTACGATCCAATATCCGATTCTTCTCCCCTTTTGAGTAAAGAGTATCGCTTTTTGTATGATGGTTTTGAGTAAGATAATGGGGTTTAATTCTTAAGAAAGTGTTTTTAAAACACTTTCCCGTGGAGTCGCCAGATGTTGTGACCTTTTCACACATCGCCCCATTCGAAATGGGGACCCCCTTATTTTTGCTCCGTTCCGGTCTTTTGGCTTGGGTTTTTCCTCTCTTTCTCGCTCTGTCTCCTTTCTGGTGTCCGTCTTCCGGGGGTTGTGTCGTCTTTGAGCTTAAACGTGAAAATATTGGCCAAGTTTAAAATTAGGGTTTCATCATTTTTGGTCAATTCAAGGTCAAGTAAAGCGAGAAAATTGAAAATTGAACTTAACAATATTGTCAGCAGGCATCCGGCGGGCTTCCAGCCAGTTTTCATTGAGTTCCGAGGTACTTACTATTTTTAGTAAGTCTGCTATTCAGGGCAATTTGTCAGTGTTTTTGAGATTCCGATCATCACACAGCATTCAGGGTACATCGGACTGCTTGCATGCCAAATTTGAGCAAAAACGGATGACTTACTATTTTTAGCAGTCCGGCTTCCAGGGCTAATTTAGAGTCGGAATCGCGGAGATTTTCTTTGCATGCGGATATTCATACGAACCGGGACCTTAAAGCGATGTAACATCTGTAGAGATGACCACTTTTCGGAGTTGACCTTAGAGGCTATTTTAGGAGTTTTGCATGTCGAGCTTTTTCTTTGCATGTCGGTGATTCTGATGGGTTTTGAGCTCGCGATGGTGTGACATGCAAGCGAGAGAATTCTCACTCGGTAAGGAACTTGCTATTTTTATGAGGTGTGTCAGCGGTAGCTTCAATGATTCGGGATCCACCCAGTGATCATGATCACCCATGGCTTGAGCAAGCGGGGAATCTTTTGATACATGCAATACAAATTAGGGTTTTCAACGGAGCCTAAAATAGGCATCAAAGTCAAATCTTCGAAAGCCGATGTAAACCATCGCGTCCCGGCGTCCTTCCGGCCTATCTGGCTGGTGAAATTTCAAGTCAAGCAGACGCTTACTATTTATAGTAAGTCAAATTGGAAAGCGATGCTAAAATAGTAAAATCAGGCTGCATCGCGTCGATTAATACGACCGACAGAATCCGCGTGGTGAGGATCGCCTCATTCAAATTTCACGTCGATCGGAGCTTAGGAGCTATCAGAAACATGAGCTTACTATTTATAGTAAGCCACCTCAGAAACAGGCTATAAATAGCAGGGTGACTAAAAGTTGCAGTGTCGACAGGTTGAAAAGGTTATGAAGAAGCTATGTTTGAAATTTCAAGCCATTCCGAGCTTCAGAGGTACAAATTCAGAGAACTTACTATAAATAGCAGGGCACGTAGGCTGGCGAGGATGATGAAAATCTTGTCTAAGTCTGGAGTCTCGTCCAGCAGGCCTGGCAAAATGCGCCCAGATTGATGAAGAGGCATAAAAAATTCAAGATACAAGTTCATCCACCACACAGGGCAAAATGCGCCTAGGGTGAGAGAAGTCAAAGAAAGTCAACAGAATTTCATCCTGCTCAGGGGTCCAAATGCGCCCAAAATGGAAGAGGAAAAAGTTGAAAAAGTTTCTAAGTATGAGAAATCCGCCTCAGGGGTCAAAATGCGCCCATCCTTCACAAGCATGAAAATGCGCCCAACTTTCAAAGGAGTCAAAGTGGTCAAAGATTGTTCATCCTTCTCCAAGGCCAAAATGCGCCCAAACTGGGCCATGTCAAGACAAAATTTTGGAAGGTGAAAAGTCACCCAAGAACGTTGGAAGAAGTTTCATCCTTCACACACATCAAAATGCGCTCAAGGGGAGAGGGTCAACAAAGTCAAAGTTTCTATCCTTCATCACATGCAAAATGCGCCCAACTTGCAAACTCGTCCTCCTTAGGGGGTAAAATGCGCCCAAATCATGCATGTCAAGACAAAAAATTGGAAGTTGAAGGGTCACAAGGCGTGGTGGCAAGTTTCATCCTCCTCCTATAGGGAAATGCGCCCATGTTTCAATGTAAAAGGTAATTAAAAGTGGTAATTAAGGTGAAAAGTTTACCAAAACGTGGTGAGAAGTGGTGAAAGGTGGACGTTATCCTCTTCTACACTAAGAATGCGCCAAGGGTGGTAAAGGCAAGGTGGTGGGCGTGATTTTTTTAAATTCCCTCTCAAGGTGTGATATGCGCCTAAGGTTATAGGTGTTAGAAATATCTTGCTAGGCGTTGAAGGTGATGTATTGTTAGAAAATGCTAGGCGTTGGAAAATATTTGAAAGTGTGGGGAATTAAAGTGAAGTGTGCGCCTAGGGAGTAAGGGAGTTATAAGGTGATTTTAAAAATCTTGAAGGAGTTGAAATATTTTTGAAGTGTGCTAGGCGCCTCAGGTAAGAAATGAAATAATTTCTAAGTGTTAAAATTATCTAAGGCGTTGGGTTTTTTTTCTAAGTGTGAAGTGATGCGGGATGAAGTGGAGATAAAATGTACAAGGCATGCCGGGAATGATTAAAAATTTTCTATGTAAAAAAAATAAAATTCCTCTCCACTGGCAATCAACAAAATTTTCTAAGGCAAGTTTTCGAAGGTGCAAGAGGATTTTAAAATATTTTCTAAGGAAGATTATTGAAAATATGCCTAGAACTCAATTGATAAAATTTTCCGAGGCGAGCAACTTTTCTCAGTGATGAAGTCAGAGATGAGGACATTTCAAGTTCTTCAATTTTTTTTCGAGAGGTCAGAGCTACACAGAGTGATCGCAAGCGAAGAACGAATTTAAACAATGGAAATATATTTTTCTAAGGTTCAAAATTGAAAATTTAAATGAACCCGTTCGTTGGGTACCCATGAATTCGAGACATTCTGACGAAAATTTGCTTCTGGGTACTGGACGTTCGCAATGATAAATGGATTTCTAAATCTTTCAAGCTTCGCCGGCACCTTTTCAGTGAAGAATTTAATCAGTGGTTGAGTTATGAATTTTCCTAAGGGAGAATTTTAAATTTTCTAAGGCAAACGTAAATAAAATGAGTTTTCAGAGTGAATTTTCTTCGAACGATGAATCTAAAGGGAATTGCCTAGATGATTTTGATTAAGCTCTTCGAAGATGAATTTTCCAGAGCAAATAATGGAAGTAAAAAATTCGAATTCAAGTGACAGAGCTCCGGCTGGTGGATTCAAAAATGGTGAATTTAAATTTAATTTTCGAAACAAATTCAAAGGCGCCAGTCAAAGTCAAGTTTCTAGAAGAATAATATTCCCGACGACTGGAGACAAGTGTCAGAAACACCAGAGAGGGAAAATTCGAATTCTTGAAGTGGAGTAGTGGAGTTTAATGGCACTGGCTAAAATTAACTTCTTCTAGAATTCGAATTTTAGCTATAAAATGGAGAAGTTTTTCACTCACTTTCACAGCTGGAAAGCGAATCTGCTCTGAGAGTGAAGCATTGCAGTGAGTTGCTGAAGTTTGAAAGAGTTCGAATTTTGCCAAGGAGTGCAAGTTGCTGAAGAGGCGCACTTGAGAGTTGATTGAAGTTGCTGAGAAGGAGGCTTGAAAGAGGTGCGCCATTGCTTGAGAAGTACGGCCTTGCTAAGTTGAAGTTTGAAATCTGATTTGCTTGATTGAAGTTGCTTGAAAAGGTACGGCTTTGGGCCTGAATTCTGATTTGCTTAGTTAAAGTTGCTGGTTAAAGGACGCCTTGTATTGAGTTGAAATAGTTGAGAAAAGTACGAACTTGCTAGTGTGAGATTGCTGGTTAGAAGTGTAAAGACATAAAAATCAAGATTGCCGATTGCTGATACGAAGACATAGAAGTTTAAATTGCTGTTTGCTGATACGAGGTAGTTGAGGTTCAATTTGCTGACTGCTGATTGAGAAGTAAAGTCATCAGAGTTCACTTAGAAATATGTTCTAAGTGTCAGAATTCGAATCTATTCAAGGAAGAAGCTGAGGTTTGCAAACACGGAAGTTATTGCAGCTTCTAGAATTCGACTGCAGCCCCTATATCATGTCTTATTCTATTAAATCTAATTGCTGATGAAATGTTTGTTATGTTGCAGATGGCTGAAGCGAGGACAACCGGAAAGGACAATGGTGCCTCCCGACAGGCTACGATCAAGAAGCTGAGCAAGACATTCATGCCGGAGCCGAAGTTTATTTCAAAGTTGGGCAAGTTGACGGACACTAATTTGGGCTCTGTCAACCTGAAACATTCAGAAGCGAGAACGTTGTTGAATTGGGAAGTCATCGGGCTTAGATGCGCCGCTGTATCTTCGAAGTGGATTATATGCATTTCTTGGTTTTCCGCTTGACTATACGGTGTTGGTACGATAATGGAGTCGCCAATTGCTAGAGAAGAAGAACCTGCCGGTCGATCACGACACCAGATGGCCAAGTGCTTGCCAATCTTACTCCGGCGGCCATTGGTGAAGCTTTTGGGATCCCGGTGCATAGAAACATGATTTACAAGTCCAGGGAGCGAGCTGAGCGGATGTATGCTTCTGCTTTTGAGCGGTGCATGGATACAATTAACACTCACTGGATGAGCACTCCGAAGCCATCTCGTCGCGAGATTCTTGAGAAGCAGTCATATGAGGACACGAAGCGGGGAATGCTGTGATCTCATTATGATCTTTGGCGGGTAAGGTGAAGTTTGCCCTGATCTTATATTTTTGAGCCATGGATGTTTTATTACATCAACCTGGTGTTAGAGGGCAAGGATTATGTCATTGGGCTGAGATGATTAGTGATAATATACATGAGCAGCTCCTGAGTTTGCGGAGGACTAAAACGTTTTACATGAGAATCCCTTCAAAATCATACATTAGCGCTAACTGAAGAAATCTGACAATTGTGTAAGTCCCCTCGTACGAACACAGCAATACACATCAACCAAACTGGGTCTATTCGCACTTAAGGAACCTTGGAGTTGAACATGCGAACTTTCTCGCAATCTTAGCGCATGGAATACTTTGATCAAGAGAGAACGGAGTAGCCCAAACTATTTTGTTCTGCTGTTTGGTATGGTCACAAAAACCACATCAACAGTACAGTCACAAAGATGTGCAAGCTACTTGAAATTAGGATATGGGAGTAAACAAATAAAGGCTTTATTCTATAGAAATACAATTATCAGAAGATGTGGGTATGACCGTATGGGGATGAGGACATGGTCCTCTTCCTATGATAGTCAATCCTGATGACTATGGATTTTTGTTAGAAATGAGAATTAGAGCATCTAAACACAATTATTTGGGGAATCTTGCAAAATCAAATTCAAAATGTCTAGAAGTGCTCCCATGCACAAATCAAGGTTAAAAACTTTAGTTAGCTGTTACTCTTCAGTCAATCCATATCCACCTTGAAATTCTAAACTTTCAGTGTAACATGATTGTCATATTGTGGAGATTGGAATGCCAATTGCATTTGTCATGGATATGTTTCAACCATTGTTGGTTAGAGTTACAAAAATATTAGTGATTCCTGTCATTCCTGCAATATCAAATTCTCTACACAAAGTTGTATTATCAAGTAATCCACTCTTGTATAAAGTTTACAGGAATGTAATATCGTTTAGATTTGCATTATATTTTACAGTATTCTTTTAACTTAAGTTGTTATTTATTCTTAAATATTCCACATCATTCTAACATTTCACTCCAGTAATATTATGTGTTGACCTCTGGAGTTCCTTGGGTTGAAGGTCAGACCTTTGTGTGTCTCATTCTAATTGCTAATTTTATTTCCTTGGGTTACTCATGAAGTCTACATCATCTTGGTTTTCCTCTCCGCAAGTCTGGTTTATGAGGTCCATCCTCAAGTACTTAAGGTAATAGTTGTTTAATATCTCATTAACATCAATTCTTGTTGAGTTCTTGATCCTTTCACTAACTTCCAGTTTTGATCGAACGTTCCTTGCACTAACACTTTAAAATTTATAATCTATAACTTTGATAATTTAAGAGTTGCCTTCATTTCTTAAATATTTTGTTTCACGTCATTGCTTGGAGTCTACTTTTCTTTTGGTGTGTACTTGATATTAAGAGTTATTGTTGCCTTTGAAACCATGATAGTAATTCAACACGCATGTATTAGTAAACAAAAAAATGGAAAGAAATGACAATAAATTAAATACTACAATAAATAAGGTTATTATGTTCATACTTGATACTACAAGACATCACACCATTATTGTATTACATATTTATAGCACTGTGTATGGCAATGTAGTTTAACCACCTAACCACTAATATGACAATACTTCTATTTTTTGATAGATGAAAGGGGGTTGTCAACAGGTTCCTCATCCCTAATAACATTCCACGAAAGGAAGAAGTGAAATCGTCCAAACAGAAACATTTAAAAGTGGTTCTGGATTTTGATAAAAAGATTGAAGCTTTTAATCCCACCATCAACAGCAGTTCAAAAGGACAGTGAAAATAAAGTTTCAAAATCAAAATCTGGGCATTCCATCCTAACACGGCTGAAGTATCAAAATATCACAAGCATAACTAAATATAGCCCAAGACTGGAAGAGACAATTGTAGCTTCCACCAAATTCCTTGATGCATGTTCGCTAGCTGTAGAAGCTCCAGCTTCATGTTCCACACCCAACATTTTCTTTCATGCTGCCCACCATCATCCATTGAAGAGCTCTATTTTACTGGTTCACTAAAAAAATCCTTTGAATCTAGGTCTGGTGTATACATGGTCCAGGTTTGAAGTCTAGTTCGTTGTGGTGTAGGCAGGATTTGGATTTTGGGCCCTGTATTCTGCCTGGTGTGTTCATGGATGCATCTGAGGACCAAATCTCATGTCTGGATTCCGCCTGTTATGTCCACAGATGTACTTGTGGTCCAAATCTTACATCCAAAGAGAATCCTTTGCAAATCATGACCTTTTTTATTTTATTTCTTTTTTCCTTATTTTATGTTATTTCTTTTTTCCTTATTTTATTTTATTTTCTTTATTTTTATTTTATTTTCTTTTTCTTGAACAACACACTTTGGATAGGGTGTATGATAAAATTGCAAGACAAAATATGCTGAGCATATAAATATTGCTCAAATGAGAGAACAAAAATGCTTTTATTATCTTTGCAGCACCACTTCAAGTGAGCAACCTCCAAATAGATCATACAATCCAATTACAAATATTCCAAGATGCTTTCCAATTGAAAAGTCTATACGATACATAGAGTTTTGTCAAAGGAAATTACAACCATCTCATGCATGTGGGATAAATACTTTAATATAATAGCTAGTTGGGTGACTTATTAATCATATGCATCCCTTTATTAATGCTACCTAAGGGTGACTTACAAAGCATAGTGCCCAACTAATACCAGCTATTATAAAGTAGAATGGGGTACTTAACATTACCTCCCCCTTCTAAAAGCTTTTTCGTCGAAGCTTGAGATGATGAAACTTGGAGAGAATGTTGGTAGGCTCCTATGTGATATCTTTAGGTTGCATGCCCTTCCGTTGGACTAGTAACCCCTTAATAGAACAATTTCAAAGGTGCTTGGGGTGTTTGTCCAAAATAGCCTTAGGTTTCAAAAATATCAAGCCCACCTCATCAAACTTAGGTAGCTTTGTCAAGGGCTAAGTAGCAATCCCAATCACTTTCTTGAGGCAAGAGACATGAAAAACTTGATGGGTCTTAGAAGAAGGGGGAAGTGCCAACTTGTATGCCACCTCACCTATGTGCTGGATCGCCTAGTAGGGACCATAAAATTTGGGACCCAACTTATCACCATGCTTGTTTTGTAATGAAAGCTGCTTGTAGGGTTGGAGATGTAAAAAACCCAATCACCATTATCAAAAGTGTGCTTTGTCCTATGTGGATCCACCTATTATTGCATGTGATTTTAGGCCAATGTTAGATTGGCCTTAAGTAGTCTAGAGATGTCTTCAAAATATTGTCAACTACTGCAACCTTAGAAGAACCTAAAACATAAGTGCATTAGGAGGGTGGGACAATACCATAGAGGACCTCATAAGGGGTCTTTTTGGAACCACTTTGATAAGTGGTATTTTACCACCTCTTAGCCAGAGGTAGCCACTTGGCCCATTGTCCTTGTTGTGTAGACACAAAACAATGCAAATAAGTCTCAAGGCACTTGTTGAGAATCTCTGTTTGACCATCAGTATGAGGATGATAAGCTGAACTCATGTTCAAGGTGGTACCCTATAACTTAAACAATTCTTGCTAGAATTTGCTAATAAAGGTTGGATCACAATCATTGACAATAGATCAAGGCATTCCATGGGGTTTGAAGACTGAATCCAAGAAGTGTTGAGAAACCATAGCAAATGTGTAATGGTGAGGTAATGCATAGAAATGTGCATATTTGGTCAAGTGATCTGCCACCACCAAGATGACTTGTTTATGACTTGAGAGTGAAAGGAAATCCAAGCCTAATTGGGGATAGGAAGTGGTTGCAACAATCTTGGGGCTTTGACATTTTCCTCTTTATTCCTTAGACATGCCTCACATTTAGCTACAAATGTCTTCACATCTTGCTTAAGACCATTCCAAAAGATATCTTGCTTCACTTGCTCATAGGTCTTCAAGAAACTCGAGTGTCCTTCAGTAAGGGAGGAGTACAATCTAGTAGTAAATGAGGTGTGAGCATGAGTTGGGGAGTAAATAAATCCAATTGTGATAGGTGAGGACTTGGCTTTTCCAATGGAAAATCAACACCGTGGATCTTGTTCCAATTGCTAAACATTTTGGATCTTATCTATTCGATTTGGAATCAATACAAAAAGAGAAAATAGATGCTTTCTCTTCACATTGACGGGAGAGGGCATCTACTACGATATTTTCCTTACCCTTTTGATAGACAATCTCATTGTCATAACCTTGCATCTTTGCCACCCATTTTTGTTGTTCGAGGGAGGACACTCTTGGCTGCAAAAAATATTTCAAGCAATGATGATTTATTTTTATCTGGTACTTACGACCCAATAGATAAGGACACCATTATTGGACAACATCGAGGATATCCAACTTTTCTTTTTCATATGTCTAATTAGCCATATTACACCCAGTAAATGCTTATTGGTGAATGCTAAGGGCCAACCTTTCAACACTACACCTATGCCTGTGCCCAAGACATCACATTCCAAAGTAAAGCATTTGTGAAAATCTTGCAAGGCCAAAACTGGAGTAGAACACATGGCAGTTTTGAGTGCATTAAAGGCCACGTCGACTGATTTAAACCAATTAAAGGAGTTCTTTTTGAGTAAAGCGGTCAAATGTCTAGTAATTTTACCATAATTATGCACAAATTTGTGATAGTACCTTGTCAATCCTAAGAAAATGCACAAGCTTTTGAGAGACTTAGGGTGTGGCCACTCATGTATTGCTCCAATTTTCTCGGGATCAACTTGGACACCTGCTTGGAGACAATATGGCTCAAATGCTCCAATTATTGGACTCCAAAGGCACACTTAGAGTACTTGGAAAAGAAAGAAAGCATTGTAAAATCTTGAGGGCTACTCCATATGATGAAAATGATTAGTCCATGTCTTATTGTAGACGAGAATGTCATCAAAGAAGACCAAAATGAATTTGTGTAAGAAGCCATGAAAAATGGTATTCTTGAGGCTCTTAAAAAGTAGAGGGGGCCATTGGATAAGCCGAAGGGCATGATTGAAAATTCATAACAACCTTCATGAGTTCGTAAGGCAGCTTTAGGAATATTAGCTTCTTATATTTGAATTTAGTGATAGCTTGAATGAAGATCCAACTTAGTCGAGCAAATCTTATATATGGAAACAAAGAAGTCTATGTTGAGCATTCAATGCTTATCAATGAGCCCATGTTAGAAAAAAATATATTACAAAAGATGAAGAATATCAAGAAACTAGTTAGGAAACAAAACTTGAGGAACTTAAAGCTTGAATTTTTAAAGATTCCTAGAGTACTAAGGATAAGGAATTTTAGTTCCAGAGGTATGCTTAGAAGAAACAAAAAATTTGATGATAGAAGTGGATATTTTTCTTCAAGATATTAAGAAAGAAGAAACATACACATCAGAAAATCATTTTCCTTACTCTTGATTTTGTGTTAGAAGATTATGGATGGAAAAGTTTGTCACTAGAGAGTGATATTTTTCAGTGAGTACTTCGACAATGATTTAGTGTTTGAAGATTCAGGTCTTGATGGTTTGTCAAATTTGGACTTTGGTGGTTTGTCAGATTAAGAAACGAATGATGATGTTGAAGAAGTATTGTTCACACAAGGTTTATAGCCAATGCTAATTCCAAACTTGGAGAGTTAGATGCAAATAATGGAGATATTTCTTCAACAACTCTTTCCTTTGTTGAGAAATAGTGTTTCATCTAAGTTTATGGTTGAGTATGCGAAAGTGACATGTGAAGAAGATTGGATAAAATTTGAGGTGGTTACCATTCCTAAAGACGTGTTGCAGCAACAGGTTTCACATGTCAAATTTTAATGAGATGGAAGATTATCTTAAAGTGGAAAATATTGATGAATTCATACTAGGGTTTATTGTAAATGATTCTCAAAATTCTTCCGAGTATTTCTTTGCAATGGATCATCCACATCATTTGCTAGGCTATGTGCTATCATGGTTGGATTCTCATCTCAAGAGGAATGGTTCTTATTTTTCCCACCGTGTAAATGGTTTCATGTAACCTATTTTGTTTCCCTTTGTTCCCTCTCATAAAAGATTGTTTTTGTTTTCCATATTGTGTTTCTCAATTCATGACAATTTTTGTTAAGTTGTATTTTATTTCCTTTTTTTGTGATGTGAAAATAATATTTATCATTATTTAGGTGATCCAAAATATTATCTTTTAGGTGATTTATGAATAGTTTGACTCTATTGCCTGATTGATAAAGCACTAGTCTACTATACAATCAAATATTTTGAAGTTCTAGGTCTCAAGTATATATTGTGGTTCCTAGATAGAGCCAATGTTCGTACACATATGAATTTTTTGAATCATGTCAAATTCACACTAACCTAAGTCTTTTCATTAAGCACAAGTCTTGTTTCAACTTCATTCATGTTTTTTTTATTCCATTCATGTCTCTATAGGATTAACAAATTGAGTTCTCAAATGCATATGTCAAATTGAAGACCAAAGTTCCAACAATGGTGAAATGGTGAAAATTTATGTGTTGGGATGCACCACACAAGGTGGAAATGTGGATTTTATGATGAAAAGTTTGCATAATAGTGATTAAGCGCTCACTATTATGAAGAAAAGAGAAATTTTTGTTTGAAGTTAGAAACGTTTAGGCACAAGCATAAAAGCATCATTTAATGAAAAAGACAAGGTTTGTTTTGAAAATACAAAGGAAATACTCAAAATTGCATGCCAAGTAGAAGGAAAATAGGTCAAGGTCAAGTTTTAAAGTCCATAGGTAGACATACAAATGTATGCACATATGCACAAGTATATACGGTCGCATGCCCTAAAACGCTTGATTGGGAAAGGATTTTGAAAATTATAAGTTTGCAAATAATTAATGCTGAAGTGCATTTAGGAGTCTAGGACACAATACAAAATTTATTTTATCAAAATATTGGCCTAACAAAGATGTGCACAAGTAGATTTAGGGAAATAAAAACAAGTGTTTTGTTGATTTGTGCCTATAAAATCAAGTGTATGCTTAGTAATATGGTTTTTTAGAATAAAAACGAATGAAAATTTCATGATGTCTAGGCACGCATGGTATCAAGAGGTGTGTGCACTATAGAAAAAAATTCAATTTTCAAAAAAGAAAAGAAAGAGACTAGTATTAAGGTGTAGGGATGTGCACCTTATTAAAGAAAAAGATTTGCAAACTCAAGCATGTACCTAGGGCACTTACAAAGGGGAAAAAATCTAAGTGTAGAGGGGCACATGTAGGAAAGGGGAAGTTGAAAATTTCAAAAGGGGAGTTCTATATAAGAGAGCAATACCTATTTTAAGGACTTGTCTTATTATGAAAAGGCAGATTATTGGTAGTTTTAGAAGTTGTAATGCCCCCTTCTTGCATGTGAGCAATTGTTTAGCCATTCGCTTATTTTCCAAAGTTTTCTTGTAAGCTAATTGGCATTGGAAAAGGGAAAATAATTAAATAATTAATATTTCAAAAAGTTAATTTCAATATTTTATTTGACAACTTGCATTAAATTATTTAAAAAAATAAAGTGTTTTAAGTGTGTAGATAAAGTGTCACTAGGTTCAAGGTGATGAAAAGTGATCGTAAGGACACTTTATATATATTTTTTCGAGATGGCATTAGGGAGTCGCACCCCATGAAACATATATTTCAAAATATACAATCCAAAATGGGACCTCACCAAGAGAGATAGAGTTTGATATTAGATAGACAATATATTAAGTTCTTACATAGTAGGTCTTTCTATCCTATTTTAAAGCTACTACATGCTTTTAATCTTACTCTAAACATAAAATATCACCAGTCGAAGACACAACTTCCACCTCATAAATTTGTTCTAGGGTGAAGGACTAGTCAACATTGTTAGCATTAGAAACTCCTGCAACACTTTTGAGAAAATTTAGACCACAACAAGCCCTATGGCATAAATCAGAAACCTTTTCCCCCACAACCTCAACCAAAAATGACGCTTGTTAGCAATAAAATGGGGGATGCAAACAGAAGTACTGAGCCCCAAGTAATCTCTATATTTTGTGTTTATACCTGTTGATGTGGTTTTTGTGACCATACCAAACAGCAGAACAAAATAGTTTTGGGGCTACTCCGTTCTCTCTTGATCAAAGTATTCCATGCGCTAAGATTGCGAGAAAGTTCGCATGTTCAACTCCAAGGTTCCTTAAGTGCGAATAGACCCAGTTTGGTTGATGTGTATTGCTGTGTTCGTACGAGGGGACTTACATAATTGTTCAGATTTTTCACAGTTAGCAGCTAATGTATGATTTGAAGGGGATTCTTATGTGTATGATTTGGCAATGTGGTTCTTTTCCTAAAACTAATCAGAAATATGCTGAAAGTAAAGGGGTATAGAGCCTAAGAAATTTATATTCTATTCTAAATGCAGGATGTGTGGGGCTTCGTTTCAATAGACTTCAACCGGATTTCACCTAGCCTCCGTCGGACAGCCTCAGCAAAATTGGTGCAATCTTCAAGGGAAATAGCAAAGGATGTTCAAATCATGACTTAACATGCATACACCATCACAACGACGCATATAAGCATATAAATCACAACCGAAGTTAAACTCAATGTAATGTCCAGTTGACCACACAAGGCGAACTTATCATCAACAAGCCGCTAGTGGTATGGAATAAAGCGAAGCTATCTTAGTAAAACACCACACACCAAAGTAAGCTACTTGCATGAATCTAAGCTACTTGGATACGAAAGGAAGAAGAAACCTTGCTAGCATTTCATGACAAGACGAATTCCATCATCAATGAAAAGATCTATTATCATAAAATGTGTTACACAACAATCTCCTCAAAAGTCTTCAAAGGGAAAACTTTCTCTCTTCTCCAAATTATGCAAAATGCTCTACAATGCTACACTATCTAGCTCTAATGCTCTCTCCAATTCTAATCTGATCTAATTCTGATTCTAATGAATTACAAATGAGGGGGACTCCCCCTTTTATAGCTAGCCAAGTCCCAAAGGACGGCTAGGGTTACAATCAATAGAGTGGCCAGAATCGTGCCACCTCAGCCCTAACCCTAAAAACTGCCAGAATAGGGAGTGGTACATTAAATGAATCAAAGATTCCCACTCACTCCCAAAAATAGAAAAAGGTAATAAATGCTCCATATTCAGTCTTCTAGAAGATCCTCGTCCAGTAGTGTGTTCCCACTTGCCTTCTCCCTGACTGCCAACTCAATAAATCTGCTAAGTACGGCCTCAACCTCCTGAGCTGAAATCGGTGGAACACAATCTAACTGAAACTCTAACACCGTGATTGAATGTTCGTGCCTCGTACAAGATTTTCTCCAAGCAGCTAAGGAGTCCTGCGTGTTCTGGATCAAAGTGGAGAATGTAGCAGTATTCTCAAAGTCATCCTGTACAAAGGTCTTAATGTCTGCGAAGAAAGGCACCAGCAAACCCCTCAAATTATCAAAACTTATTTCATCTGGATTCAGCCGCCTAGCAAATATGGCCTCAAAGGTGTATGATATTGGCTATAGCCCCTGCGGAACCTTGGCGAACACCGCCAGGCCGCATCGAAGAAGCACGCCTGCGGATAGCCGAAGAATAACACCGAGAGAAATCATATCGGTCATTCGCCTGAATGACACCTCCATCAATCAGCAACTGCAATGGCACATGCCTCAACACCTCAAGACGCTGGATCACCTTACTCTGATAGATAGAGGCATCGCCCCAAGCATGATCCACCGCATCCATCCGCGTCAAAATAGTAGAGGCCTATTGAAAGGCAAAGGCAAGGTCCTCCATAAATTTCTCTCGCCTCAGCATCGTAACTCCTCAGGACTCCATTTATCTGCCTCCTATGCCATTCTCCCCAACTCTACTAAGCCACTGATCGACTCTCTAGGAATATCTGCTGGAGGCTCTATCACTGGTACATCCTGCCCTCGAGAACAAGACAACTGCTGAACATATCCAATTAAGGCTTTGTGTTCTCGTTTCAACTTCTTATACTTCCCTTCTTTCTTGAATAATCTATCCTTGAGGGCAAGGAAGGAGTTATCACATTCCTCAACAATCTGAGCACCAGTAGGGCGTCCCAAATCAAGAGTGGTGACCACATAGTTTTCCGGAGCTGCTTCATTCCGGTCACACTCGACTCGTGGGACAGCAACGTGAAGGGTGCGAGAGCCATCCTCATCAGCGGAGATCTTCAAAAACTTTCTTGCCTTTTCTTCGTGGAGGAGACCGGATCCGTTTTAAAATTTTTCCATCTCAATCGGCTGGATCACCTTTTTATTTCGCTTTCTTTATTCCTATCTCTTGCTTTCATCGCACTCATACAAGATATCAGCGGCCGGCCGCCTCTGCGGCTCTCGATTTCTAACCTCGTTTCCAACTTTCTTTTTATTCTCCGGGCGAGGCTCATCGCCCTCGGCGGGCTGGAAAGGTCAGCTTCGACACTATCATCATCACACGTTTCCGCGGTCAGCTTTAACTCCTCGCTGCTGAAACCGGAGGGTCGCATTGTCCCTTATCATCTCGCTGATCCGCTGATCAACCTTTAATGTACATTGCACTTCGCCAATTGGACTCCGCGGAGAGGCTGAATATCATCCTGTACTACCGTACCTCTGATTCACTTACCCTTCCTCGGGACAAAGAAACAAAGACACCTCCTCAGATGCTTGGAGAACGCGGTTCCAAAGGTGCCGCCGCACCGGGTGGACTGTGGAGGCTCGGGTCAACTAATTCTTTCTGACTCCGGTCCTTGTACCGCTTTCTTCCCGTGGTGGGCGTCCTGTGATCTCCCATCAAGTTGTAAGTCAAAGCAATTGACCTACTTTTCAATCTGTTCACCTTCCTGTCAACCCATGCCCTGGTGAATGTCATAACCGGGATGGATAGAGTATCTAAATCAGCAACCTCGGGCTCTGACCAATCCACAGGTGGAAGTGGAGTATCTCGAACAGCTGCATAATCTGGATGCACAACATCCATATCCTCATTAACCTGGTCCAGAACTGGAACTACCTCACACTCCCTGATCAGAGTAATCGGCAACCGAGAGAACATTCTCTTCCTTACTTCAATTTCATCAACTGCATCAGCCCAATAATCTTCTATGGTGGCCTTATGTTTGAACTCCTCCGACAGAACCCAATTGATGTTATGGTGCGGGTCATAATGCTGTCGGCTTGTATGATATGAGAAATGATAAAATTGAAGCTCATTCTCAGCTTCTAGCCGCCAGACGGCGATCATTCCCTCATCCTGAAAGGTTCATCACAATTGGAAACTCTATCCTCCTTTCTTTCTTTCTTTTGGATTTTGTCAAAGGCTAGCAACCTGCCTTTGTAGATATCTCTAGCATTATTATCTTATCTGTTGGGTACTTAGGCAGCCTATAAGGGTATGAAGAAAATCCTTGCAGCCTAATGTATGAAAATCTCGGAAATTGTATAAACCAGCACCCATACCTCTCAATCAGCTCTTGTGCATTTCTAGAGATTCTGTGATGTAACCTCTCCTGAAGCAGCCTTGTGATGTACATGGTGAATGAATCGTTGACACGCTTGTAGTGGGTTGTACTTGACAGGTGCAACTGTGTACATGCCTCATGGATTTTGAATTGATGAGAGCCACAACCGACGGGTTCCTTATAAGAAATCCCTCTGTACCTCGTCATTCGTGCCAACATGTAGACAAGATAGGAGCTCATGTAAAACGTTTTAGTCCTCCGCAAGCTCAGGAGCTGCTCATGTATATTATCGCTGATCATCTCAGCCCAATTGACATAATCCTTTCCTTCTAACACCAGGTTGATGTAATAAAACATCCAAGGCTCGAAAATGTAGGACTGTGGGCAACCACCAACCCTGCTCAGCATCATGATGAGATCACAATATTCTTGTTTCAGGTCCTCTGCTATGATCTGTTTTGGCAACTTCGCATGAGATGGCTTAGGAGTGCTCATCCAGTGGGTGTTAATTGTGTCCATGCACCTCTCGAATGTGGAAGCATACATCCGCTCAGCCCGTTCTCTGGACTTGTAAATCATGTTCCTGTGCACCGTGATCCCGAAAGCTTCACCAATGAAGTCGCCGAGTAAGATTGGTAAGCACTTGGCCATCCGGGTGTCGCGGATCGAATCGGTGTTCCTTTCTCGTGAAAGCGCTGGGCGACTCCATTATTAGCTCAACACCGAATAGCCGGCGAAACCAAGAAATGTGATATAATCCATCATGACGATGTTACAGCGGCGACCTAAGCCCGATGACTTCCAATTCCAAAACACGTTTGAAGGTCTTCAAAGCTGACAGAGTCTGGGCAGGTTCACACTTGCCCAAATTTTGAAATAAACTTGACTCTGGCATGAACGTTTTGCTGAGCTTCTTGATCACAGCTTGTCTGGAGGCACCATTGTCCTTTCCGGTTGTCCTTGCTTCAGCCATCTGCAACATAACAAGCATTCATCAGCAATTAAATTTAATAAAATAAGGCATGATAGGGGCTGCAGTCGAATTCTAGAAGCTGCAATAACTCTCGTGTTTGCAAACCTCAGCTTCTTCTCTTGAATATATTCGAATTCCGACACTTAGAACGGATTTCTAAGTGAACTCTGATGATTTCACTTCACTATCAGCAATCAGCAATTTAAACTTCTTAACTTTGCACTTCAAACCAGCAATCAGCAATCTCACATTTTAGTAAGTTCGTACTTTTCACTTCAAGGCGCCCTTCTTTTATTGGCAACTTCAACTAAGCTTAAACAAATTTCAGACTTCAGCTTCAACACTAGCAAAGGCCGTACCTCTTCTACTTCAGCAATGGCGTACCTTGACTTTAGCAAAACACTTCTGTACTTCAGCAATGGCGTACCTCTTTCAGCAAAATACTTCTGTACTTCAGCAATGGCGTACCTCTTTCAGCTCTCAATATACTCAAGGCGTCTCCTTCCTCAACTCAGCAACATTCAAATTCTCTCAAGCCTCAGCAATTCACACTTTGCTTCACCCTTAGAGCAAGTTCGACTTCCAGCTGTGAAAATGAGTGAAAAACTTGCTCATTTTATAGCTAAAATTCGAATTCTAGAAGAAGTTAATTTTAGCCAGTGCAATTAAACTCCACTACTCCACTTCAAGAATTCGAATTTTCCCTCTCTGGTGCTTCTGACACTTGTCTCCAGTCGTCGGGAATATTATTCTTCTAGAAACTTGACTTTGACTGGCGCCTTTGAATTTGCTTTCGAAAATTTGATTTAATTTCATCATTTTTTACTCACCAGCCGGAGCTCTGAATTTTTTTTAACTTCATCATCTGCTCTGGAAAATTCATCTTCGAAGAATTTAATCAAAATTATCTAGGCAACTCACTTCAGATTCATCGTTCGAAGAAAATTCATTTTGAAACACATTTTATTCGTTTTTGCCTTAGAAAATTTAAAATTCTCCCTTAGGAAAATTCACAATTCGAGCACTGATTAAATTCCTCACTGCAAAAGTGTCGGCGAAGCTCAGAAGACTTGGAAATCCGTTCATCATTGCAAATGTTCAGTACCCAGAAGCAAATTTTCTTCAGAACGCCTCGAATCCATGGGTACCCAACGAACGGGTTCATTTAATTTTTTTCAATTTTGAACCTTAGAAAAATATATTATTTCCATCATTTAAATTCATACTTCGCCTGCGATCACTCTGTGTTGCTCTGACTTCTTGAAAAATTTGAATCATCTTGTATTATCATCGTCTCTGACTTCATCACTGCGAAAAGTTGCTCGTGCTTCGAAAAATTTCATCAACTTGGAGCTCTAGGCGTATTTTCCAAGGAAAATAAATTTGCCTTAAAAAATATTTCTAAAATCATCTTGCACTTTTGAAAACTTGCCTTAGAAAAATTTTATCGTTTGCCAGTGGAGAAATTTTTTTGATCAACTTCATTTAGAAATTTTACATTCATCAAGCACGCCTTACTTCATTTTATTTCACTCCACACTTGGAAAATATTTATTAAAAGCCCAACGCCTAGGCAAATTTTTCAACACTTAGAAAATATCTTAACGCCTTCAAGATATTTCTAACACCTTGTAACTCCCTTCAACATAGGCGTACACTTCACTTAGCATTTTATTCTCAACACCTTCAAATATTTTCTAACACACACATCACCCTCAACGCCTTAGGAAAAATCTCCAACACCTATGACCTTAGGCGCATATCACACTTTGATAAGAAATTCAAAAATCACGCCTAAGGAAGCATCCTCAACACTCTCCACCCTTGGCGCGCCTAATACTTACCATCTTTTACCATGCTTTGGGAAAACTTTCATCCCATTTACTACCCTTAATTACCTTTCACATCTAAACATGGGCGCATTTCCTTGTAGGAGGAGGATAAACTTGCCACCACGCCTTGTGACCTTTCAACTTCTACGCTTTTGTCTTCACATGCACAAGTTTGGGCGCATTTTGCCTATGGAGGAGGACGAGATTCCTTGACCTTGTTGACTTTTTGACTTTTCTTCACCTTGGGCGCATTTTGATGTGTGTGAAGGATTTTCTTCTTCCAACGTTTTTGGGTGACTCTTCACCTTCCAATTTTTGTCTTGACATGGATGCATTTGGGCGCATTTTGCCCTTGCTGGTGGATAAGAAACTTTGACTCGTTTGACTCCTTGCAACCTGGGCGCATTTCACCCCCTGTGAAGGATAAGCTTGCATCTTGGGCACATTTTGATGCATGAGGAGGATTTTCATGTTTGACTTTGCTTTGACCACCTTGTGAACTGGGCGCATTTCACCCCCTGAGGAGGATGGGCGCAATTTGAGGGGTGAGGCGGATTTTTCATGCCTTAGAAATTTTTTCAACTTTCCCTTCTTTCATCTTGGGCGCATTTTGCCCCTGCTGCAGGATAAAAACTTTGACTTTTGTTTGACTTTCCTGCCTTGGGCGTGTTTTGCCCTGTGTGAAGGATGAACTCACATTTTCAAAAAATTTCATGCCTCTAGCTGAGATGGGCGCATTTCCCTATGCCTGCTGGACGAGACTCCAGACTTAGACAAATTTTCATCATCTTCGCCAGCTTACGTGCCCTGCTATTTATAGTAAGTTCTCTGAATTTGCGCCTCTGGAGCTCGGATCAACTTGAAATTTCAAACATAGCTTCTTCACAACTTTATCAACTTGTCGGCACTGCCACTTTTAGTCACCCGGCTATTTATAGCCTGTTTTTGAAGGTGGCTTACTATAAATAGTAAGCTCTTGTTTCTGATAGCTCCCAAGCTCCGATCGAGTTGAAATTCGAATGAGGCGATCCTCACCACGTGACCTATTGGCTGACACTGATGCATGCAACTGATTTACTATTTTTAGCCTGTTTCCAATCTGACTTACTATAAATAGTAAGTGTCTGCTTCGAATTTCAAATTTCACCGCCAGAAGCCCGGCGATCGCCGGACGCGATGGTTTACATCGGTTAAGCATTTTGACTTTGATGCTCATTTTAGGCTCAAGCCGTATATCCTAACTTGCACCGCATGCATCAAATGAACTCGCTTTGCCTTCGCTTCGGGCGCACCGCTATCGCTCGCGGATTCTCGAACCGAGGCTACGTCGACACCGCTAAAAATAAAGGCAAGTTCCCACCAGTGAGAATCCTCATTTGCATTGCATGTCACACCATCGCCGAAGCTCTCAAAAACCCATCAGGAATCACCCGACATGCAAAAGAAACCTCGACATGCAAAACCCTAAAATAGCCTTCCTGGCAATGGGACCTTAAAGTGGTCATCTCTGCCTTGCATAAGAGGGTCGGTCATGGCTGTCTCGAAAAACCCAGAAGGAATATCCAGACATGCAAAGAAAACCTCTGCATCTGGACCTTGAAATTTGTGCCGGAAGCCAGACTGCTAAAAATAGTAAGTTATCTGTTTTCGCTCAAATTTGGCATGCAAGCAATCTGACATACTCTGAATGCAGTGTGATGATCGGAATCTCAAAATAGCTGACAAATTGCCTTGAATTTCACACTTACTAAAAATAGTAAGTACCTCAGATTCTGATGAAACTTGGCGGGAAGCCTGCTGGATGTCTGCTGACAACAATATTAAGTTCAATTTTCAATTTTCTCACTTTACTTGACCTTGGACTGACCAGAGACGATGAAACCCTAATTTTAGACTTGGTCAGTATTTTCGCGTTTAAGCTCAATGACGGACACAACCCCCCGAAAGACGGACACCAGAAAAGAGACAGAGCGAGAGAGAGAAGAAAACCCAAGCCAAAAGACCGGAACAGAGCAAAAATTAGGGGGTCCCCATCTTGAATGGGGCGATGTGTGAAAAGGTCACAACAATACCCCAGACTCACTAGTAAGAGAGAGATAAGAGGTTAACGCAAACTATGAATAAACTAGTTAGTAGAATAACATATAAACAAAAAACTAATTTTCTTCTACCATAACGCATATAAGATGCAATTCCAAATATATATATATATATATAGATATATATAACACTTATCATCATGTACATATATTGCTGGGCTTATCCCCTTATAATTGTTCATAGTTGATATCCTTTTCTTATATCTTTCTACTACTATAGTTACATTATATTGTCTTATACATATATCTGTTTGATGGGACGTGTTCCTTACATTTTATTATTTTCCCGGAGGGTGTCTCTTCCACTAGGAGCTCCGCAACCTCTTTGCGGTGGTTTGCGGTAGGAATATTGTTGTTGTTCTGGCTCTGGTCGATCCCCTACTAACATCATCCCCCCTTTCAAAACTTTGTCTTGTTCTCAAGACAACTCTATGCGGTTGGAATTTGAGTTGGTAGGATGGATTTATAGATTTCCCTGAGGTAGTCAAAAGTGCTATCCCATTGGGCTTTGGCAAGCTAGAGTAGCTGATTTTGTACATTTATTTATGTAAAAAGATGTTTTGTGTTAGGTATAGTTGTGGGGATTTGAATCTACTGAGCTAATTTATGTGCTTCTTTGAGGACTCCCGTGACATGTGCTAGCTTTAAATTAACTAAAACATAGAAAAAAGTAAACCCTAAGATTTTACCCTAGGGTTTAGGCACTTTTCAAATTGTGTTTCATTCATTCATTAGAGATTTGATGATAGTGGACATTTTTTTGGACTTGGACAAGGTATGAGGTTGACTTAGTACTTGATAGGTGAGTCAACCAACCTTTAACCAATTTGGAAATTCCCTAATGCTGAAATGCTATGTTACCGGATTCGCCTATATAGGCCCCGGGTTCGGTTCGGGTTCGGTTCGGGTCCGGAATTCGGGTCCGTGTTGATGTGTTTTTCGTGACCGCACCAACGCAGAATAAAGTCGCCAACGGCTACCCTATCCTCTCTTGATCAAAGTATTCCGCACGCTAAGATTGCCAGAAAGTTCGTGCGTTCAACTCCAAGGTTCTTTCAGTGCGAATAGGCTCAGTTTGGCTTGATGTGATTTGCTGGTATTTCAAGGGGACTTACGGAATTGTTCGACAGCGGAGAAAGGAATTCAAATGCTCGAAGGATTTGTCTATGAAGCGCGGGTTTCCTATTCTAACCGGAAAGTACTGAATTGAAATGGGGTAAGGTTAAGGAGATTCTAAATCTATTCTAAGGCGTGGGATATGGAGCTTGACTTCAGCAAACTTATAACCGGACTTCGCTTTGCCTCGCATCGGACAGCTTCCACGGAGTCGGTGCAATCTTCAAGGGAGATGACAAAAGATGTTCAAACCACCACTTGACATAAAGATACCATCACAACGACGCATACCATTATTCAAACTGTGATTGAAGTTAAGTACATGATATTCCAGTTGACCACACAAGGCGCATTCACCATCAACAAACACACTAGTGGTATAGATAGATGAAGTTGCTTAGATCAAACACCACATTCCACAGTTAACATCTACTTGCATGGAATAAAAATTATACTACTTTGAGCTACCATTTGAATCCGAAGGACGAAGAAACCTTGCTAGCTACTCACAACAAAGACGAAATTCACCATCAATGAAAAAATCTTTTATTGAGAGAGTGTTCACAACAATTTCTTACAAAGTTTTCAAAGGGAAAACTTTCCCTCTTCTTCAAACTACACTATCAATCTATACTAAGTTACTCCTAAGCTATCACCTAGTTGTCTCTCTACTCCGACTTCTACTCTATGTCTAATGAATTACAAATGAGGGGGACTCCCCCTTTATATAGCTAGCCAAGTCCCAAAAGACGGCTAGGGTTACAATCGGCTGGATGGCCCAGGTCGTGCCACCTCAGCCCTAAACAAGATTTGCCCTAAAAACCGCCACAAAGGAGAGTGGGGTAATAAATGAGCCATAATGTCCACCATCATCCTTCTAGAAGATTCCAATCTTGAAACGCGTTCACACTGCCCTCGATCTTCTTCTCGACTTTGTTCTTTGACTTCGCTGGAGCTTTCCTTCTTTTTCCATCTTGAGTTTTGAAAATGTTTCTTCAACACTTAGCCATTTTCTTGCAACTTCTTCTTCCTTCGAGATTGAAACTTGTAACTTTATCCTCCTTCGAAGGTTGTGATATCATCGTGCTTCATCACTTCAAGTCATCGTGCTCTGGCCCCAACGCTCATCCTGCAAAACAAGCAAGGAGAAAAGCATTAGAACACTTCATAATGTAAACTTAACTCACTTACCAGGATTTTCATGCTTTGATCTCCAAGTGTTCATCGCCTTCACTAGCCAACTTCACGTTCAAATTCTTCATGCCTTAGCCAAATTTTCAACGCATCCTCTTCAAGGGCGTATCATCTTTGAGAAATTCATTTCACTACCTGGGGCTCCGACAACCTTGATTTTATTCATCTCTGGCTCAAGAAGACCATCCTCACGAAGGATTTAAACAAATTCAACTAGGCAGCTCCTTTCAAATTCATCGCCTGGAGGATTTCACCTTGAAAACACATTTTCTTCACATTTGCCTTAGAAAATTTCAAAATTTCCCTTAGGAAATTCATCAACCTGGTGCCCATTCAAAATCTTTATCTCAGAAACCTCGGCAAGCTGTGGAAGACCTTAAAATCCATTCCTCATCGATAATCTTTGATACCCAGAAGAAAATTTCCTTCAGAACGCGTCGAACCCATGGGTACCCAATGAACGGGTTCATTTAATTTTCTTGAAATTTGAACCTTAGAAAATTATTTCCCTGTGAAATTTAAATCCGTTATCCACATCTGTGAAGATTTCTTGTTGCTCTGACTTGAAAATGTTTTTGTTCCTGTGCAGCTGGCATCATCGGACTCCATCCATTGACTAATTTGCTCGTGCTTCGAAAAATTTCACCTCCTTGAGCCCCAGGTGTATTTTCTAAGGGAGAAAATATTTGCCTTAGAAAATATTTTAATCATCCTGCACTCTGAGAATTTGCCTTAGAAAATTTTTAAATCATCTTGGAAATTTTGCCTTGGAGAAATTTTCGTCTTTAAAATTTTTGTTCAATCTTGCTCATCCTTGCCTATGAGAAAATCACCAACTTTACTCAGAGAATCTCCAAGAGGGCGCCTAGCGCATTTTATCCTCCAACATCTTCAAGGCCTTAGGAAAAAGTTTATCATTTTGAAAGTTTCAACGCCTAGCAATTTGTTTCACTTCACATTCTATTTCATACTCGGAAAATATTTTAACTTGAAGCTCCAACGCCTTAGAAGAAATTCTCATCACTTCGTCTTATACTTCACTCCACCATCCTAGGCGCATAGCATACTTGAAGAAAATTTGAAATCACGCCTAGCATTTTATTCCACACTTCACACGCCTTGGAAAAAATCTCTAACACCCATCACCTTGGGCGCATTTTGCACTTGAAGAGGGATGACGCCTAGCATTTACCAAGCTTTCACCACGCCTTTAATCACCTTTCACCTCATTTATCACCTTGTCTTCACCTTTTACACTTTCAACTTGGCGCATTTTGACATGCAAGAAGGATGACCCTTCAACTTCTCTGTTTTGTCTTCACTTGACTCCATTTGGGCGCATTTCAGCCTAGCTGGTGGATGAAATATGTTGACTTGTTGACTCTCTTCTTTCCTGGGCGCATTTGGACATGTCTGCAGGATGAAGCTCCAGACTTAGAACTTTTTCATCGTTTTCGCCAGTATTTCATGCCCTGCTATTTATAGTAAGCCTTCTCATTTTTGCACTTCTGAAGCTCAGAACGACCTGAAATTTCGCACACCGCCTCCCCATAGCCTTGTTGTCCTGTCGACACTGCCATTTTTAATCGCCCTGCTATTTTTAGCATGTTTCTGAAGGTGGTTTACTATAAATAGTAACCTCATGTTTCTGATGGCTCCACTGCTCCGATTAACTTGAAATTTGAATGAGGCGCTCCTCACCACGTGGCCTATCTGTCGACATCAACGCATGCAGTTGATTTACTATTTTTAGCCTGTTTCCAATCTGACTTACTATAAATAGTAAGTGCTCCGCTCGGCCTTGAAATTTCACCAGCAGATAGCCCACTGGATCGCGTGGCTTACACCGTTTTCAAAATTTGACCTTTTATGCCTTCTTTTTGGTCCCGGCCGAAACCCTAATTCGCCCGCTGCATGCATATCAAATGATCTATGTTCCTCTTTCGCTTTCAGCACTCGCGATTAGCTCTCGCGGATTCTAATCATTGGAAGCCGACACACCTACTAAAAATAGCAAGTTCCTTACTGAGTGAGTATCTCCATTTGCATGTCACACCATTGTGAAGCTCTCGAAAAACCCATCAGGAATCACCCGACATGCAAAAGAAACCCCGACATGCAAACCCTAAAAATAGCCTCGGAAGGCCGAATTCTGAAAGTGGTCATCTCGTTTTGCATGTTATATCATTGCGAAGGTCTCGAAAAACCCGTATGAATACAACATGCAAAGAAAAACTCTGCATTTGAACCCTGAAATTCGTCCCGGAAGTCGGACTGCTAAAAATAGTAAGTTGTCTGTTTTCGCTCAAATTTTGCATGCGAGTAGTCTGATGTGCTCTGAATGCCGTGTGACTGTCGGAATCTCAAAAATGCTGACAAACTACATGTAATTTCACACTTACTAAAAATAGTAAGTATCTCCGAATTAGCTGAAAATCTGCTGGGAGCCTGCTGGAAGCACACTAACAACAATGTTAGTCTCAAATTTCATGTTATTCACCTCGCTTGACCTCGGACTGACCAGGAAAGATGAAACCCTAATTTCAGACTTGGCCAAACTCACGTTTAAACCCAGTGACGGGCTCAATCCCGAAAAGACAGATAGTAGAAAAGAGAGACAACGACAAAACAAGCGAAAAGAAAAGCCAAAATTAGGGGGGGGTCCCCATTTGCAATGGGGCGATGTGTGAAAAACGTCACAACAGTCTGGTCCGCCCGAATTCGCTTGTGGGTCCGAAAATGGGCCTGTGGGTTCGGCCAGGGTTCGGATCCCTGATTGTGGGTCCGGCCAGGGTTCGAAAATTTCGAACCCGGGCAGAATTTCGCGCCCAGCGCGATTTTTAACACGTTTTTTGAATTTTTTAATATTTTTTTGACTTTTAAATAGTTTTTTATTCTTTCTAACCCTAATACTTGCCTCAAAAACATGAAATAGGTAAAGTGAAACTCATTTTACCAATTTGTGAATGAGAAAAAAGGATTTTTTGCCTCCATTGCTGAACTTACTCTTTTGCTTGCACAAGCTGGAATAGACTTGAAGGCTGATCGTAGATTGTTCAAAGTTGATTGTTGTCCTATTCCTAAGCACTTGCAAGTGTCTATTCATTGCTAAGAAGATCGTAGAGCAAGATTTCTTCAAAAGAGGTAGGTTCTTTGAAGTTTTTGATTATTTTTTTTACATTTTTTTTCACAAGTGAACTTCAATTCTTTTGTTTTGTTTTTTAGTTATTGTTTTGTTTTACTTTTCATTCCTCTAAATGTCTATAACACATGTTCAATTTTTTCATTTTTTTGAAATTAATTAATTCTTTTACTTTCAAATTCAATGAATCAATACCAAAATTTCAATATGTTGTGCCTTAGGTATTCACTATTCCGTATTACAATGGCAACCGGTACCTCCTCAGGCTCAATCCAATCTCGTTTCAAAATAAACCCATCCTCTCCCCTTTGGAAATATGTAGAAATGGTTCGGCAACTTCCAGGTGGTGGAGGATATATTTGGATTTGTAGTCATTGCAATGTTCAATATTCGAGCTCATACAGTCGAGTAAAAGGGCATTTGTGCGGGATCCCTGAAACAGGCATCAAGAATTGTCCAGGTGAAGACAACGAAGGCATTCCAAAAGATATAGTGTTGAAATATATTGCTGAACAAGAAAAGGCAGACCAAAAAACAACCAGTGGTAAAACAAGCCATCCTTTGAAGAAAGGATCTCGATCCATGAAACCCCCTACACCACCTTCTTATTATCCACCTATAGAAAGCCATCCATTTATGGACATCCCTCAAGAGCAAACCATGCCCTCTTCAAATAAAAGATCTAAGGGACCGTTGGAAGCTTCATTTCAAAATGAGGCAAGAGAGATTGCTGATCAAGACATAGCAAGATGTGTCTATGCCAATGGATTGGCATTCAATGTTGTTCGTTCACCATATTGGCAAAAATGGTGAAATCTATTAATGAGGCTCCAAAGGGGTATAAGGGCCCAGGTTTTGAGAAGGTGCATTGCACCTTATTGGAGAAAGAGGTGAAACATGTAGCAGACTCTTTGAAGCCCATAAGGGATTCGTGGATCGAAACAGGGGTGACCATAGTTTCTGATGGATGGAAAGATGCAAGAAATCGCCCATTGATCAATGTTATTGCTGTGTCCCCTAAAGGGGCAATGTTTTTGAGAGCAATGGATTGTGAAGGATAGGTGAAAGATGGTCCATTTATTGCTGACATCCTTTGCCAAGCTATTGAAGAAGTGGGCCATCAAAATGTTGTGCAAGTTGTAACCGACAATGCCAAAAATTGTAGGGTTGTTGGGTTATTGGTTGAGGAGAAGTATCCACACATTTTTTGGACACCTTGTGCTGTCCACTCCCTCAATCTAATGCTACAAAAAATTGGATCCAAAATTGAATGGATCAAACAGGTGTATGCGGAGGGCGAAGACATCCAAATGTTTGTCACCAACCACCATATGACGCAAGGAATGTTTAGACAATTCTCTAAATTGGAGTTGTTGAAGGTAAGTTAATTCTCAATATTTTTAAATTTTTGAATTTTCTTTTAATTTTAATTTTTAAATTTTGATTTTTATATTTAAATTATATTTTAATTTTAATTTTGATTTTCAAACAGGTTGCCGAGACCCGTTTTGCCTCCAACACAATTGTGTTGAGACGACTTATAAAGGTTCGTGAGGCACTATGTGCCATGGTAATCAGCCCTAATTGGGTTGTATGGAGGCAATCTAGCAATGAAAGGGCAAATAGGATCAAGCAAAGGGTCCTAGATGATGGTTGGTGGGATCGTGTTGAGTATCTCGTCAGTTTCACCGAGCCCATACTGAGCATGATCCGTTACACTGACTTGGATAGACCTTGTTTGGGCGAAGTATATGATGGTATTGACTCAATGATTGAGAAGATGAGATCCATCATCAATGCAAAAGAGGAAGATCTTGAAGAAAAATTCTTCAAAGAGCTACAGGAAATCATGGTTGATAGATGGAACAAAATGACCACTCCCTTGCATCTTCTCGCTTTTGCATTGAGTCCCAAATATTATAGCCCTGAGATACTTTCTACTTCATCAAGAGTTGCTCCATATAGGGATAGTGAAGTGGCCCAAGGGTACAAGGCAGCAATTTGTAGAATCTTCAGTGATCGTGACCAACGTGATCGAGTGAGGGCTGAGTTTATGGCTTTTGCATGCTCTGGGAGTGTTGATCAGAATATGGATGCTCTTCGAGACAAGTGTAGGGTGGCTGCTCATAGTTGGTGGTACTTCCATGGGCAAGAATACATGCACCTCCAACCTATTGCAATAAAAGTTTTATCCCAAGTAAGTTTTATAATTTATATTTGTAATTTTAATTTTAAATTTTAATTAATAATTTTGTTTAGTTAATTTTTGTAACTCTTAACTATTTATTAATTTAATTTGGTCTTAATAGGTTGCTAGTTCATCCTCTTCTGAGAGGAATTGGAGCACATACTCCTTCATCCACTCAATAAAACGCAATAGGCTACATTCAAAAAAGGCTGAGGACTTGGTGTATGTGCATTCAAACTTGCGCCTCCTTACACACAAACATAGTTCTTACAAAGAAGGAGACACAAGGAGGTGGGATATTGAGCCAGAGCAGCTTGACTTGGATGCTTCTACAAGTCACTTAGCTGCACTTGATATTGATGATGACTATCAGCCTGAAGCAGCTACTACTGAGCATGAGAGCGGTACTGTTAGTGCTAGTGGCAGTGCTTGTGCGAGTGCCACTAATGCTATTTGTGGTTCTACACAAAATTTAGCATCTAATGATGCTGATGATGCTGCTTTTTTTGATGACCCATATGATTCAGATTGATCAATGATCAATAATTAATAATTATTAATGGCTGATTGTAAACTTTAATTTATAATTCTATATCATGACATTTGACTTTTGAGTATAAAGTGGTGGTGTATTTTTGCTATGTTATTTGACTATTAATATGGTGGTGTATTCTGAACTTAATTACTGCTGCAAATATGTATATATTTCTGATTTTATATGTTTTTGTATTAATGAACCCAAAATCTAACTCCAAAAAAAAAAAAACCCCAAACCGAACCGGGTTCTCGAACCCGAACCCGAACCCAAAACCGAACTGGTAACTTAGCTGAAATGCAATGATCTAACTAGGCTAATAGTGCAATTTACTATTTTGATGCAAATACAGAAAACACAAAAAGTCACATGTAAATTCGGACAATTGAGCAGGACAGAGCAGGACACTATGCACCCGTGGTTCAAATTTGACCTTGATTTCTCGGCATGAGTGTCCTTGTATGCTTTTCTAGATTTGTTTTTTGGGGTCCTGTTGTGACCTTTTCACACATCACCCCATTCAAAATGGGGCCCCCCTAATTTTGCTCCATCTTGGCCTTTTGGCTTTGGTTTTGTGTATCTCTCTGTCTCTCTTGTTTTTGTCTGTCTTTTCGGGAATGTGCCCGTCTTTGAGCTTAAATTGAAATTTTGGCTAAGTCTATAAATTAGGGTTTTTTCTCTTTGGGAAAATTTGAGGTTAATTTGAGTTGGCTAATTGAATTATGACTGTTACATCGTGCTTAGAACACTTTAAGTTATCTCCCTGCAAATTTTGAGCTGAATCTGACAACTTGCTATTTTTAGCAGTCCGGGCTTCGAAGCCATTTTCAGGGTTTGCATGAGTGCTTTTTCAATGCATGTCTAGAGAATCTTTCTGGGTTTTTTGAGACCTTTGCGAGGGTATAGCATGCAAACCAAGATGCTGACTTTCAACGATTCAGGCTTCAGAGGCTATTTTTAGGGTTTGCATGCAAAGTTTTTCGGTGCATGTTTGGAGAATATTTTTGGGTTTTCCGAGACCTACGCAATGATATAACATGCAAGATGAGGTGATAACTTTCTGCAGTCTTGACTTCGGAAGCTATTTTTAGGGTTTGCATGTTGAAGTCTTCAACGCATGTCTGGATATTCTTTGTGGGTTTTTCGGGAGCTTCGCAGTGCTGTAACATGCAAACTAGGATTAGGATCTTTTTGCAAAGTTGTCTTCAGAGGCTATTTTTAGGGTTTGCATGCAGGATTTTTCAGTGCATGTCAGCATATTCATCATGGGCTTTTCAAGAGCTACGCAGCAAGGTAACATGCAAGCAGAGTTGACCCCTTTTCAAGAACTTACTATTTTTAGCCAGTGCCTGCATGCAGTCCAGTTTGTTGGGTTTTTTCTGGGTTTTGTGAGGTCTCTCGGGCTGTGTGACATGCAAACACATCCGGCAGCTGATTGGTCATTTTCTCAGACACTTACTATTTTTAGCAGGATCACTTCGACAGCTGCCCAACACTTCAACATCACAAACAAAGCGACATGTAACAGAAACAGGGTCAAACGAAGATCTTTTGAGCAACATGCAAGTCAGATTAGGGTTTCCAGCTTTGGGACTCAAAACAATGGGTCAAACGCCAGAATCTCTGAAAACTGATGTATCCCATTGCGATCAGTATCTTTCAAGGAGTCCACTAGTAAAATTTGAAGGCAATCTGAGCACTTACTATTTATAGTAAGTCACTCCTCAAATAGGCTATAAATAGCAGGTCAGCGCAAGGCACCAGTGTGAACAAGTCAGTCAACCCACGAGGACCCCATGGAACAAATTCCACGTCAAACAAAGTTGCAGAAGTCTTGAAATCAAGCAGTTACTATAAATAGTAAGTCACCTCCAGAAACAAGCTATAAATAGCAGGTCGACACAAGATGGCAATGTGAATGGGTCAATTAGATCATGAGGATCCTATGGTGTAAATTTCAAATCAATCCAAGCTATAGAAGTATGAAAACCAGAGGCTTACTAAAAATAGAAAGTAGGGCAAGCAAGCTGGAAAAATGACTAAGGCAGGAGAAATTCCTCCTACCCCACTGAAATGCACCTTGTCTTCACAAGGCTTGGAGAGAGTTACCAGGGCGTTGGAAATTCCTGTTCAGCCCCTGAAATGTGTAATGTCCCCATTCTAGTCAGTTTCAGGAGTAGTTGAGCTAGCCTATTTCTTGGACCGCTGTAGGCTGACAGGATCCGGTTAGGGGGTCAGTGGCCGTTTTGGTGGGTGTTGTCATTTCCCTCTCCTTCACTTCAGTAGTGGATTCAGTGCAGGCATCTGTAGCACAGTGTTTTCCAGCTTCTGACGGCACGGAAAAACACAGAGAATTGAGGGAGTTATGAATATTTTTGTGGTTAAGTTAATTATTTAACTAATTGGTATATTATAAAGTCAAATTGACTTTATAAAAGTTAAAAAGCCACTTAAATATATTAAATTGATGACTTAAGGTGATAAAGTGAAAAATTAAATCACTTAAGTCTCTTAAAAGGTGCGTTCACTTCATAAAGTGAAAATTATAAACTATTGAAATGATTTAAATACATTTTAAATGTATTTAATTGTAAAAGTGGCATCACTTTTGGGAAATCGTGCCTTTTTGGGAATATAAGGCAAAAGGGGCAATTCAACCTCATTATGGATGATTATTTGAAATTGCTACTTTTATCTTCTCTGTGATTTTGTCTGAGACAAGGGTTACAATGAATTTCTTCCATTGGAGAAACGAAAGATCTTCAGTGTTTTGCAAACTTGAGGCTGTGGAAGACTAGCTGAATCTTTGCTACAGGGATGGCTTCATTTTAGAAGTCAATTTGAGCTTCACCAGAGTTTTTATGTTCAGTTTCTTTCCAGTTTTCAATAAGGAAGGGTCTACAGTGATTGAGGCTCCTTCATTCAGCAGATCTGGCATCTGAGGAGCAAGTTGTATATTTTCCTTGGCTGGCCGTACCATTTCAGGCCTATGGCGTGTGCATCTGGGGTTGAGGCGTTTGAACTAGAAGGCTGAAACGCCTTCTTCTGGAGCCTTCTATCCTTTCCATATTGGTTGCCTGGTATTCTTTAGTCATTTGCTACAGTTTCTGACAGGGAGAAACCAACACCAGGAGGCAGGCGTTGGATTTATTCAGTTTTCAGGATTCTTGACTGGCAAGCTCCAGAATTTCTTATTTAAATAATCTGGAGGTTTCCGGGTATGTTTGTTGTATGTAATTCCTTTGTTGCAGTTGTTTAACACTTAATACAATTGCAGTTTCTCAAATTTTGCTTAAATTTTAGTTTTATCAACATTTTATGCTTGGCGCACTTCCCAAAAATGGTCTTAAAACTCATTAAAAAACAAGCAAAACACTTAAACATACAGTTTTAGTTCAGAAGTTGAGGTTGAGCCAGCAGGGCTCATCACAAAATGCACCATCATCAAGGAGGGAGCCTGAAAATTTCTAAGTTTGAAGAAATTCCCCCTCCCCCTGCCAAATGCGCCCTCAAGAAGATAGCGGTGAAGTAAAAAGTTTCTAAGTGATGAAAAGTTCCTTCACCACTAGTCAAATGTGCCCATGATTAGTGAAGAAGGTTGGAAAATGTTCTAAGTGTTGGAAAGTTCCTAGAGGACCCCCTAAATGCACCCACTTCACAAGGCAGGATGAAAAAGTTTCTAAGTGTGGGAAAATTCCACCTCACCTAGTCAAATGCGCCCAAGTCTCCAAGCTAGAGAGGATGTTTGAAAAGTAGCTAAGTCTTGGAAAATTCTTGTAGACCCCATGAAATGCGCCCAAGCAAGGGGATGGTGACTTGAAAATGTTTTTTTAAATGTTTGAAATGGCAGTACCACCTTCTAAATGCGTCCATATTGATAAGAAGTTAACTTGCAGATTTGCTAAAGTGTTGTTAGTTCCTCCTCACACCCTCATATGCGCCCAAGTTGGAAGTTGGCTTGGAGGAAATTTTTTTAAGTGTTGTAAATTCCTCCTCCCCTAGTGAAATGCACCCAACTTGCTAGGCCATGGAAAAATGTGCTAAGTGTGGGAAAATTCCCCCTCATCTAGAGAAATGCGCCCAACCTTGGAAGAGATGAAGAAAGTTGCTAAGGCGTGGGTAATGTCTTGACCACCCCTCTAAATGTGCCCAGTCTCATGAAGATTAAATAAAATTTTTTCAAGGCAAAGCAAAAGAAGAACTACGCCCAAAGGAGGAAGAGTGAAGATAAACTTTGATGATGAAATATTTTTCTAAGGTATAAAATGCAAAAATTAAAAGTACCCCTTCGTCCATAAGCACATGAATTCTATATTTTCTGAGGGGAATTTTCTTCTGGGTACTGGATATCTTCATCGAAGAGATGATTTTGAAATTCTTCATGCCTTGCCAGAGATTTTAAGATGGAGATTTTACTCGGGCACCTGATTATTGAAATTTTCTAAGTAAAAAATTAAAATTTTCCTAAGGCAAGGAAAGAAATGTTGTTGAAAATAAAAATGCCTTGGCTTGTGAAATTGAAGCCGAATGCCTAGATGAGTTTTGATGAGATTCCTGATGAAGATAATTTTCCTGAGCCAGAGATGGATAAAATAAAAGTATCAAGGCCTCAGCTAGTGATATGAACTTTTTTTAATGGAGCCATTTGAGTTAATATTTTCGAAAAGTGATTTCAAAAGGCTAATGGGATGAAGTACGCCTGGACTATGGATAAAATAAAAGTATCAAGGCCTCAGCTAGTGATATGAACTTTTTTTAATGGAGCCATTTGAGTTAATATTTTCGAAAAGTGATTTCAAAAGGCTAATGGGATGAAGTACGCCTGGACTAGTAGAGATAATTTTTTTTTTGAAGATCTAGAAGGTCAAATACTCCAGATGTTGGATGACAAGTGTTGCAACTGCCAGAGGAGGGAAATTCGAATTCCTACAGCAGAGGAGTGAAAATTTAACGGCTTAGCCAAAATTAGCTTCTTCTAGAAATCGACTTGGCTATAAGAATTGAGATGATTTTCATTTTCTTCATCAGTTGTTGAGTGCAAGCTGAAACTTGGAAAGTGAGGAGAAATTCAAAGTTAGGGAAATGCTGAAGTAAGTTGAGTTGGTCGAATTTCTTCTAAGTGTTGAAGGTTGTGCTGCTGTTGGTGAAAATTTCTAGGTGCTAAAGAAGGATTTCATCTTTTTCTCACAACTGCAAGTGCGAGTTTGAAGAAGTCCGAGGTGGCTGAAGTGAGCTAGCTTGGAGTGAATTTCTTTGAAGTGCTGAAGTTGTGCTACTGCAGTGAAAATTTTCTAAGTGTTGAGAAGAAATTGACGTTGCTAGAAAGTGTTGAGGTTTGACATTGGACTTCAGTGCTGAAGCTTCTCACTTCGTTCTATCTCCTGGCAACCTCGATGTGATTTTATATTTCTAAGTTAAATTTCTAATGACTATCTTTTGTTTTTGCAGGATGGCTGAAATAAGAGCGGCTGGCAAGGAGAACAATGCTGGATCCAACAAGGCGAATGCATCAAGACAAGTTGTAATCAAGAAGCTGGGCAAGTCGTTCCTGCCAGAGTCAAAGTTCTCTTCGAAGCTGGGCAAGTTGAGTGACACAAATTTAGGCTCTTTCAATTTGGAAGCTTTCAGAAGCCAAATGATGGGGATTGGAAGCCATCGTCCATCAATCACTTCGCACAATATTGTCAGAAGTGAACTTTATGCAGCTGCTGGTTTTCCGCCAACAATTTAGTGTTCGGAGTTGATCATGGAGTGTGCTAATTGTTACAACTCCGAGCGAAGGACTATCTCTTCACCAAATGGTAGGTTGTTCGCCAACCTCACCTCGGAGGCCATTGGGGAGGCATTTGGAACTCCCACACATGAGAAGATGATTTACAAGACAAGAGAACGAGTTGAGCGAATGTATGCTTCGACATTTGAAAGATGTGCTGATATGATAAACTCCCATTGGATGAACAAGCCCAAGCCAACTCGTACAAAGCTGCCAAAGCAGATAATTTTAGAGGACTTAAAGCAGGAATATTGTGATTTGGTTATGATGCTCAATAGAGTTGGAGGATGTCCCCAGGCGTTCATCTTTGAGCCTTGGTTGTTTTACTACATCAATCTCATGCTGGAGAGCAAGGAGCACATTGACTGGGTAGTGATGAGCAGCAATAACTTACATGAACAGCTTAGGAGTTTGAGGAGAACAAAGACATTTTACATGGGCTCATACATCATCTACATGTTGGCTCGTATGACAAAGTATAGAGGAATATCATACAAGGAGCCGATTGGGTGTGGCTCTCAGCAGTTCAAGATTCATGAGGCCTGTCCACAGCTGCACTTGACGAGCACATCTCACTACAAGAGGGTCAATGACGCCTTCACAATGCTTATAACAAGGTCTCTTCTTCAGCAAAGAACTCATCACAAAATATCAAAGGAGGATCAGGAGTTGATAGAGAGGTACGGATGTTGGTTTATCCAATTTCCAAAATTCACTTACATCAGGCTACAAGGGTTCTCGTCATATCCTTACAGATTGCCCAGGTACCTTATGAACAGGATTTTGATGTTAGAAATATCTAGGCAACTCATTGCCTACGACAAGATTTAGAAGAAGAAGAAAGGAGGACTTGACTTCTGGATCATCATGGGAAATTCGGATGAAGTTTGTCCTTCACTGTAGGCAGCCAAGGAAGCTGAAAATGAGCTTCAGTTTTTCCACCTCTCTTATCATACCAACATACAACATTATGATCCTCACAAGAATATCAGATGGATATTGTCAAAGGAATTCATACATAAGGCACACATTGAGGACTTCTGGGCAAGTGTGTCAGATGAAGCTGAGATAAGGAGAAGGATGTTTTCCAGAATACCTTTGAGCATGATTAGGGAATGTGAGATTGTTCCAGTGCCAGCCCAGGTTGACGTTCACAAGAGGATGGGTGAAGAGGAACGTGGACAGGCTTAAGAGAAAATCAATCCCTCCTACTTATAATTTAATGGGAGATCATAGGCCGCCAACTATCAAAAAGAAGCAGGTTGCTCAGGATCCAGAGCCACGAAGAGAGGAACCAGTCCAGCCAGAGCCTCCAAGAGTTGAGGTGGCATCACTTATGCCATTGGGGACTCATTCTCCAAGTATACAGGAGGTTTCATTGTTTGCTGATCAGAGAAATATGTTGAATAAAGAGCAAGAATTACAGGAGGCAAATCAGCCACCGCGAAGGGAGTCTGTTGGCCAGAGTGTCAACGCACCTATCAGAGATAACAAACAAAAAGAAGATGAAGAAACGACCATAGATATATTGACGTGGTTTTTGTGACCGCACCAAACAGCAGAACAAAATAGTCCGAAGGCTACTCCGTTCTCTCTTGATCAAAGTATTCCGTGTGCTAAGATTGCGAGATAGATCACACTTTCAACTCCAAGGTTCTGAAATACTTGGAACACCCTCAGTTGGTTGATGTGTATTGCTGTGTTCTTACGAGGGGACTTACATAATTGTCCAGGCTTCTTGCAGTTAACAACAGATAGATGATTCGAAGGGGATTTTGTACGTATGATTTGGCAATATAGTTCGTTTTCCTAAAGCTAATCAGAAATGTACGGAAAGTAAAAGAGTGTAGGGCCTAAGAAACTTATATTTTATTCTAAATGCAGGATATATGGAGCTCAATTTTGGCAGACTTCAACCGAATTTCACCTAGCCTCATGTCGGACAGCCTCAGCAAAATCAGTGCAATCTTCAAAGGGATAGCAAAAGATGTTCAAATTATAATTTAGCATACATACACCATCAGAAAGACGCATATAGGTATACAAATCACAATCGAAGTTAAATTCAAGATAATTTCTAGTGGACCACGCAAGGCGAACTTATCATCAACAAGCCGCTAGTGGTATGGAATGAAAGAAGCTACCTCAATAAAACACCACACATCAAAGTAAACTACTTGCATGAAATGGAAATTAAGCTACTTGGATTCGAAAGGAAGGAGAGACCTTGCTAGCTATTCATGACAAGACGAATTCCACCATCAATGAAAAGATCTATTATCATGAAAAGTGTTACACAACAATCTCCACAAAAGTTTTCAAAGGGAAAACTTTCTTTCTTCTCCACTATGCAAAATGTCTACAATGCTCTACTCTCTAGTCTGGTCTCCAAATCTAATGCTAGTCTAATCTCTAATGTCTACTGAATTACAAATGAGGGGGACTCCCCCTTTATATAGCTAGCCTAGTCCAAAAGACGGCTAGGGTTACAATCAATAGAGTGGCTAGAATCGTGCCACCTCAGCCCTAACCCTAAAAAACTGCCAGAATAGGGAGTGGTACATTAAATGAATCAAAGATTCCCACTCACTCCCAAAAATAGTAAAGGCAATAAATGCCCACAATCAGTCTTCTAGAAGATCCTCGTCCAGCAGTGCGTTCCTGTTCTTCTCCCTAGCTGCCAACTCAACAAATCTGCCAAGTACAGCCTCAACCTCCTGAACTGAAATGGGTGGAACACAATCTAGCTGAAACTCTTAACACCGTGACTGAATGCTCATGCCTTATACAAGATTTTCTCCAAGCAACCAAGGAATCTTGCGTGCTCTGAATCAAACTGGAGAAAGTAGAAGTGTTCTCAAAATCATCCTGTACAAAGGTCCTAACATCTGAAAAGAAAGGCACCAGCCTACCCCTCCAATTATCAACATTAACTTCATCTGGATTCAACCGCCTAGCAAATATGGCCTCGAAAGTATTCTGAACTCCATCAATGATATTCGCCATAGCCTTATGTACCCTGGCTGAATCCGCCTGTGCTGCGTCGAAGAAACCACGTCCTGTGATCGCTGAAGAATACCATCGAGAGAAATCATATCGGTCATTCTCCTGAATGACACCTCCATCAATCAGCAATCGCAACGGAACATGCCTCAATGCCTCAAGATGCTGAATTACTTTACTCTGATAGATAGAAGCATCACCCCAAGCATGATCAACTGCCTCCATCCGTGCTAAAATACTAGAGGCACCAGTGGGGCGTTCCAAATCCAAAGTCGTGACCACATAATTCTCAGGCACTGCTTCATTTCGGTCACAATCAACTTGAGGCACGGCAACGTGAAGGGTGCGAGAGCCATCCCCTTCAGTGGAGATTTTCGAAAATTTTCTTGCCTTCTTCTGTGGAGGTGCACTGATCCTATTCAAAAATTCTTCCATCTCAACGGCTGGATCAATCTCCTCATTGGGGCTTCTTCTCATCCTATCCTTAAGCCAATCAGGCACATCGTATTGTATATCGAAGGGCTGCTGCTCCTGTGCTTCTACCTCTCTAACTTTGCTCAACTTCTATATCATTCTGGCGAGGCTCATCGTCCTCAAGTGGCTGGGTGTCCCCTGAAACTATATCATCATCATCATTCAAAGCCGCCTCTAACTCCTGCTGAAACTGAGGGTCAGTAATAGTCCCCTCATCATCCTGCTGATCAACCCCAATAGGTGCGTTGACACTCTGGCCAACCGACTCTCTCCGTGGAGGCTGATTATTATCCTGTACTACTTGCACCTGATTCAATGCATTCCTCTGATCAACAAATAAAGAAACCTCCTGTATACTTGGATAATGTGTCTCCAATGGTGTGGGCGTTTCAACTGCAACTCGTGGAGGTTCTGGCTGAACGGGCTCCTGTCGAATTAGCTCTTTCTTTCTGGATTCCGGACCTCGTGTGATCTGTTTCTTCCTGCCTGTGGTGGGTGTCCTGTGATCTCCCATCAAATTGTAAGTCAAAGCAATTGACCTACTCTTCAATCTGCTTACACGCCTATCAACCCATGCCCTATTGAATGTCAAGACCGGGATAGAAAGTGTGTCCAAATCAGCAACCTCAGGTTCTGACCAATCTGGGAGCGGAAGTGGGGTATCTCTCACTGCTGCATAGTCCGGATGGACAACATCCATATCCTCGTTCACCTGGTCCGGAACCGGAACAACTTCGCACTCCCTAATCAAAGTAATTGGCAACCGAGAGAACATTCTTTTCCTTACTTCAATCTCATCAGCTGCATCAGCCCAATAATTCTCAATATTTGCTTTGTGCCTAAACTCCTCTGACAGTACCCATTTGATGTTGTGATGTGGATCATAGTGCTGTTGGCTGGTGTGATATGAAAAGTGATAAAATTGAAGCTCGCTCTCGGCTTCTCTGGCTGCCTGTATTGAGGGACACACTTCATCCGAGTTGCCCATGACAATTGGGAATTCAATCCCTCCCTTCTTCTTTTTCTTTTGAATTTTATCATAGGCGAGCAATTGCCTAGATATCTCTAGCATCAATATTCTATCGGTTGGGTACTTAGGCAACCTATATGGGTATGATGAAAAACCTTGCAGCCTTATGTAAGAAAACCTTGGAAACTGTATAAACCAGCACCCATACCTTTCAATCAATTCTTGGGCCTCCCTCGAGATTCTGTGGTGTAGTCGCTCCTGAAGCAATCTCGTGATGTGCATGGTGAAGGCATCGTTGACACGCTTGTAATGAGTGGTACTTGCCAGGTGCAATTGCGGACAAGCGTGATAGATCTTGAACTGGTGAGAGCCACAAGCAACAGGCTCTTTGTAGGAAATCCCTCTGTACTTCGTCATACGTGCCAACATATAAATGATGTAAGAGCTCATGTAAAATGTCTTCGTTCTTCTCAGGCTCAGGAGCTGCTCATGCAAATTATCACTGATCATCTCGGCCCAATTGACATAATCTTTCCCTTCTAGCACGAGGTTGATGTAGTAGAACATCCAAGGCTCAAAAATAAATGACTGTGCACAACCACCAACCCTGCTCAGCATCATAATGAGGTCACAGTATTCTTGCTTCAAGTCCTCCGCTATGATCTGCTTCGGCAACTTTGTACGAGAAGGCTTGGGAGTGCTCATCCAATGAGTGTTAATCCTCTCCGTGCATCTCTCGAATGCAGAAGCATACATTCGCTCAACTCGCTCTCTGGATTTGTAAACCATGTTCCTGTGCACCGGGATCTCGAAAGCTTCACCAATGGCTGCTGGAGTAAGATTGGCTAGTACTTGGCCATCTGGTGACATGATTGATCGATGATCCTTCTCATAGTAATTGGCGCACTCCATCATCAGCTCCGAGCATTGAATGGCTGGTGGGAAACCAGCAGCTGCATATAACCCACTTCGAACAATATTGTGTGAAGTAGTCGAAGGCCGATGACTTCCAATCCCTAACATCCTGTTCTTGAAGGTCTCCAGGTTGACGGAGCCCAAGTTGGTGTCTGTCAACTTGCCCAACTTTGAAATGAACTTCGATTCTAGCATGAATGTTTTACTCAGCTTCTTAATCACGGCCTGCCTGGATGCACCATTGTCCTTGCCATTCGCCCTTGCCTCAGCCATCTGCAAACAACAAACATTCATCAGCAATTTAATTTATAAAATAAGACAAGACATTGCGTAGGGGCTGCAGTCGACTTCTAGAAGCTGCAATAACTTTTCTTATTTGCAAACCTCAGCTTCTTCTCCAATAAAATTGAACTTCAACACTTAGAAAAGGTTTCTAAGTAGACTTCAGTGACTTCACTACTCTTTAGCAACTCCAATCTGCAACTTGAACTTCTATAGATTCATATTTCACACCAGCAACCATCAATCAGCAAGTTCGCACTTTAAAACTCTCAGCAACTTTGAATACTTCTTTCAACAAGTTCGCACCTTTTAGACAATTTGAAATACCTTCACTTCAAGGCATCCCTCTTGGCATCAGCAACTTCAAGTTTCAATCAGCAACTAGCAAGTGCGCCCCTCTTGATTTCAGCAATATTCGAATTTTCAACACTTGCACTGGCAACTCAAGGCGTCCCTCTCCAGCAGTCTCAACAATTTCAATTTTGAACTCCAGCAAACTCCAGTCCTCAGCCAAAATTTCGAACTCTTCAAGCTTCAGCAATTCTCAGCAACAATCTTCACTTAGAGCAAATTCGACTTCCCCAGCTGTGAAAAATAAGTGAGAAACTTCTTTATTTTATAGCTCAAAATCGAATTCTAGAAGGAGCCAATTTTAGCCAGTGCATTAAACTTCCACTACTCCACCTCAAGAATTCGAATTTTCCCTCTCTGGTATTTATGACACTTGTCTCTCGTCGTTAGGAATCTTGCTCTTCTAGAAACTTGACTTTGACTGGCATCTTTGAATTTATTTTCGAAAAATTTAATTTAAGTTCATCCTTTTAATTCACCAGCCGAAGCCCTGTCATTTGAATTCGAATAAAACTCCTCCTCAGCTTTGGAAAATTCATCATCGAAGAATTCAATCAAAATTGTCTAGGCAACTCACTTCAAATTCATCATTCGGAGAAATTCATTTTGGAAAACACATTTTATTCCTCTTGCCTTAGAGAATTTTAAATTTTCCCTTAGGAAAATTCACAATTTGAGCACTGATTAAATTCTTCACTGAAAAAGCGTTGGCGAAGTGCGGAAGACATAGAAATCCATCTATCATCGCAAATGTTCAGTACCCAGAAGAGAATTTTCTTCAGAGTGCTTCGAATCCATGGGTACCCAACGAACGGGTTCATTTAATTTTTTTAAATTTTGAACCTTAGAAAATATTATTTCATTGAATTAAATCCATCCTTCGCCTGTGATCATCCTGTGTTGCTCCAACCTGAGAAATTTTAGTTCATCCTGCATTATCATCCGTCCTCTGACTCCATCACTGAGAAAATTTGCTAGTGCTCTACGAAGAAAAATTTCACCACCTTGAGCTCCAGGCATATTTTCTAAGGGAGAAAATATTTTTTCCTTAGAAACTTTTAAATCATCTTGCACTTTGAGAATTTTCCTTAGAAAATTTTGGTTCATTCGCCAGTGGTGGAAATTTTATCAACTTCATTTGAAATTTTTTTTATCCATGCCTAGCACATTTTATTTCTCACTCACCACTTGCATTTTACTTCACACTAGGAAAATATTCCAACGCCTTGGAAAAATTTCCATCACTCATCTTATACATATTACTTTGGGCGCATTTAGGACTTGAAGGGGAACATTGCCACGCCTAGCATTTGTTTTCATTCTTCACACACCTTAGAAAAATTCTCTAACACCTACCACCTTAGGCGCATTTAGCACTTGAAGAGGATATTGCCACGCCTAGGGAAATATTTTCAACACTCTTTAGCACTCACCACCCTTGGCGCATTTAACACTTGAGGAGGAAATTCAGAATCACGACTAGCACTCACCCTTCCTCTACCACGCCTTGAAGTATTCACTTACCTTTCACCTTATTTACCACCTTATCTTCACCTTTTACACCTTCAACTTGGGCGCATTTAGGCATGCAAGGAGGATGACTCTTCAACTTTACTTTTTCGTCTTCACATGCTTTGTTTTGGGCGCATTTTCATGTAGCTGAAGGATAAGAATTGTTGACTTGTTGACCCACTTCTCCCTTGGGCGCATTTTGGCCTTGGTGGAGGATAAAAAGCTTTGACTCCTTTGACCTCTTTCAAACTTGGCGCATTTCACCCCAACTGCAGGATGGGCGCATTTAGAGGGGTGAGGAGGATATTCACACTTAGAAAATTTTCAACTTTCCTTCCTCAAGTTGGGCGCATTTCACTATGCCTACAGGATAAAAATCGTTGACTTTTCTTTGACCACTTGTACTTTGGGCGCATTTAGCCCCTGATGAAGGATAAACTTCATACTTAGAATTTTTTTGTGCTTGGCCTTGCCTTGAAGGCGCATTTAGGCTCGGCAGAAGGATGAAAAGGCGTTGACTTCCTTTGACTTTCTCTAGCTTGGGCGCATTTTGGCCTGTGTGGTGCACGAGCTTCACCCTTAGGAATTTTCCATGCCTCCTCATCTATCTGGGCGCATTTTGCCATGGCAGCAGGACAGAGTTCTAGACTTAGAAATTTTTCCTTGTTCTCGCTAGCCTTCATGCCCTGTTATGTATAGTAAGTCCTTTGAATTTGCATCTCTGAAGCTCGGAACGACTTGAAATTTTGCACACTACATCCTTATGATCTTGTTGTTCTGTCGACACTGCCATTTTTAGCTGACCTGCTATTTTTAGCTCATTTTTGGTGGTGATTTACTATAAATAGTAACTGCTTGTTTCTGGTAGTTCCACTGCTCCGATTAACTTGAAATTTAAATGAGGCGCTCCTCACCACGTGACTTGCCGGCTGACATTGACGCATGCACTCAATTTACTATTTTTAGCCTGTTTCCAAAATGACTTACTATAAATAGTAAGTGCTCCGTTTGACTTGAAATTTTACCAGCAGATAGCCTGAAGGACGCTGATCGCGGTGGTTTACACTGGTTTTCGAAAATTCTGACTTTTGACTCCTCTTTTCAGGCTCCGAAGTTGGAAACCCTAATTCGCTCTGCATGCGTATCAAATGATCTTTGTTTTCTCTCGTTTCTGTGGCATTGCGATCAGCTCGTGATTCTGAACTGCTGGGAAGCGGCTGCCGGAACGCATCTGCTAAAAATAGTAAGTTCCTTACTGAGTGGTTATCTCTGTTTGCATGTCACACCATCGCGAAGCTCTCGAAAAACCCATCAGGAATCATCCGACATGCAAAAGAAACCCTGACATGCAAACCCTTAAAATAGCCTCGGAAGACCGAATTCTGAAAGTTGTCGTCTCGCTTTGCATGTTATATCATCGCGAAGGTCTCGAAAAACCGAGAAGGAATATGTCAACATGCAAAGAAAAACTCTGCATCTGAACCTTGAAATTTGCTTCGAAAGCTGGACTGCTAAAAATAGAAAGTTGTCTGTCTTCGCTCAAATTTTGCACGCGAGTAGCCTGAGGTGTTCTGAATGCCGTGTGACTGTCGGAATTTTGAAAATGCTGACGAATTGCCTGTAATTTCACACTTACTAAAAATAGTAAGTACCCGGAATTAGATGAAAACCTGCTAAGAGCCTGCTGGAAGCATGCAGACAACAATGCTAAGCTCAATTTTCAATTTATTCACTTTGTTCGACCTTGGATTGACCGGGAAAGATGAAACCCTAATTCTTTAGACTTGGTCAATCTTCGTGCTAAGCTCAGGGACGGGCACAATTCTCGAAAGGTAGACATCAGAAAAGAGACAGAGAAGGAGAGGGAGAGAGAAAAACCCAAGCCAAAAGACCAGAATGGAGCAAAAATTAGGGGGGTCCCCATTTTGAATGGGGCGATGTGTGAAAAGGTCACAACAAGATACTCGCTTCCAGCATGAGATTGAGGTGGCATTAGAGGATGACACTGTTACAGGGCAGGAAGCCCAAGGTTCAGGAGATACTCAGCCTCATCAAGATGAAGTTAGAGAAGAGGTTCGTGAAGAAGCAAGGAATGAGCAGCCATTTATTATTTCTAACCTGCAACAGGTAGTACTAGATTGGCTCATAGACAGGATGAGGAGGAGCCCCGTTGAGGAAACTGATCCAGTAGTTGAGATGGAGGAATTCCTGAGTAGGATCAATGCGCCTCCAACAAAGAAGAGATCTAGGAAGTTTTCAAAGATTTCAATAGATGAAGATGGCTCTCGCACCCTTTACGTGGCTGTACCAGGAATTGAGTGCGATCGAGATGAGGCCGTTCCGGAGAATTATGTGATCACCACCATTGAGTTAGGTCACCCCACTCGAGCACAAATAATTGAGGAGTGTGATAACTCCTACCAGGCACTCAAGGACAGGTTACTCCAAACTGAAGGAAAATATAAGAAATTGAAGGAGCACAAGACATTGATTGGTTATGTACAACACTTGTCTCGTCTTTGTGGGCAAGAAAATCCTGCAATTGAGCTCCCAACTGAGTTTTCTAGAGAGTCAATTAGCGTCTTGGAGGACTTGACGAAGATGGCACAGGAGGCAGATAAGTGGGTTGCTAGTGTTCGTGTTGAGACAAAAAAGTTTATGGAGGACCTTGCTCATTCTTATCAGCAGGCTTTTGGCATTATGGCACAAATGGATGCAGTTGATCAAGCTTGGGGTGATGCTCATATCTATCAGACCAAGGTTGTCCTTCGTTTAGAAGCTTTGATGCATACTCCCTTACAGACTTTGGTTGAGGGACGCGTGATACAGGAGGGTGATAGATATGACTTCACCAGCTGGTATTCTTCAGTTGTCATAGGCCAAGGATTCTTTGATGTAGCACAAGTAGATTCGGCCAGGGTCAGAAAGGCCATGGTGAACATTCTTGATGGAGTCCTGAACACATTGGAGGCTATCTTTGCTAGGAGGCTGACTTTTGAGGAGGTGACTGCTGATGGTTTGAAAAGTAGACTACCGCCTTTCTTTTCAGAGGTGAAGACTTTTGTTCAAGATGACTTTGAGAACACCTCAACTTTCTCCAACATTATCCAGAACACTCAGGATGCTTTAGTTTCTTGGAGAAAGTCTTGCACTCGACATGGGCAGGCAGTCACAGTGTTGGAGTTTCAGCTTGATCATATCCTGCCTATTTCAGTTCAAGAGGTTGAAGCTGTGCTGACTAGGTTCATTGATTTTGCAGCCAAGGAGGAGAATGGAAACGTCTTTCTGGATGACGACCTTCTGGATGATTGATAGTGGGCATTAATTGCCTCTGCTATTTTGGGAGAGAGTGGGAATCTTCTAGTTCATTTATTACTCCACTCCTCTTTTTAGGGTTAGGGCTGAGGTGGCATGAGCTGGGCCATCCATGTGATTGTAATCTGAGCCGTCCAGTAGACTTGGCCAGCTATAAAAGGGGCATTCCCCCCTCATTTGTACTCATTAGATCAAAATCAGAGATTAGATCAGATTGCTAGGAGATCAGAGCATAGAGAGACAGTTTAGAGTTAGTATAGTTTCATAGCATAGCATAGTTTGAAGAAGAAGGAAAGTTTTTTCCTTTGAAAACTTTGTAAGAAATTGTTGTGAACACTCTCTCAATAAAAAAAGTTTTCATTGATGATGATCTCATCTTTTGTTGTGAGTAGCTAGTGAGGTTTCTTCATCCTTCTACTTCAAGTAGGACTTAAAGTAGAGTAATTTTCATTTTCATGCACGTAGTTAGTTGTGGATTGTGGCGTTTGATCAAAGCAGCTTCATTTAATCCATACCACTAGCAAGCTTGCTGATGGTAAGTTTTCCTTGTGTGGTCGACTGGAATACTTTTTAAGCTTAACTTCGGTTATGATTCACGTTTTGGCATGCGTCGTCGTGATGGTGTCCTTATGCTGAATTGTGATTTGAACATTTCTTGTTACCCCTTTGAAGATTGCACCGACTTTGTAGAGGCTGTCCAACGCGAGGCGAAGCAAAGTCTGGTTGAAGCCTGTTGAAGTTGATCCCACGTCCCGCTCTTAGATAATGAATTTTCTAATCCCTGCAGCCATTCAAATTCCGCACTTTTCTGGTTAGTATTAGGAAACTTGCACTCACCTGCCAAATCATTCAAACCACGTGAAATCCCCTTTAATCTGCTGTCTGCTGTTGTTGACTGTCGAACAATTGTGTAAGTCCCCTCATGAAAACATCATATCACAACGAACCAACCGAGTGTACTCCATTGCATTGAAGGAACCTTGGAGTTGAACATATGATCTCTCTCGCAATCTTAGCATACATAACACTTTGATCAAGAGAGAATGGAGTAGCCATTGGATACTTTATTCTGCTGTTTGGTGTAGGTCACAAAACTCACATCAACAGGTCCTCTAATGTCGGATTCAAGCTTCGGATTTCTGCCTTTAGATCTATCAGATAATTTTGTAACCGAGATTCCGTGGCTTGACGAGATGTATGACAACAAATGCAACAATGGAAAAATTGTCTTCAATCCTCTTCAACCTAAGATCTGGACATTCACAAAGAGGAAATGTTGGGCCATTTTAGGGGCTTGCCTGTAATGTCCCCTTTTCAGCCCTATGCTCTTTTCAGTGGCCGATAGCCCATTTCCAAAGTCTTGTCGGCTACTCGGAGGCATTTTTAGGGTTTCCTAAATTCTTGGAGGTTTCTTGTCGGCTTTTCAAGGGCTTGTTGTGGGAAATTGCCAAAAGGGTTTCTGGGTCTTTTTGGGTTTTCAAAGAGTTTTGGTGGGCTGTCACATGCATTTTCATCAGTGACTAGTTTTAGACTTACTATTTTTAGTAAGTTATGATGACTACTCGAAATGTGCTCAAATGGTGTTTGGAGTCACTATTTTTAGCAGTATGCTATTTTTAGTAAGTGCTATTTCTAGCAGTGTGGTAGTGCAGTTTGGGCAGTGACTTCTCCAACATTCTTGGAGCTTAAAAAGGGAAGTTTAATAACTTACATTGTGTTATCTTTTATTGTTGCTTTTTGACCCCCCACGCCTAGGCAATATAACTTTAGTTGTTTTAAAATGTGGGCCTCATATTTGGACTCCAATATTGGAGATAATTGAATTTCAAAAAGGTTTATTGATGCCAAGTAAAGATGGATGCTTAAGTTGGAAAATTCAAGACTTTTATTAATATTTTATATTACTCCTCATGTGGGTGTCCCTTTTGGGAGGGAAAGGAGATTTCAAATTTTTGGGTTCTTGGGCTTATAAATAAGCCTCTCTCATTTGGATATGTTGATTTATGATAATGAAATGCCGTTAGTGTTGGTGTAAAAACTAACACCTCTGGAATGCAAGTTTGTACGGACAGCTATGCACACTGCGTAATGAGTGCTCTTCAAATTAGGAGGGGAAGCTCCCTCGTTGTGCTGGAATGCGTGGAAAATAAAAGTAATCTAAGTCCTATCTTTTTGTTCTCAGCTGGAAGAGGCACAAGGTTAAGAAAACCAAGAATGTTGCACTGAAGGATTTTTGGTTTGAGATCACTAACTACAACTAAGCTAACTACTTTAAATCTATCCAGTTTCCTCAAGAAAACAGAGCATGAGGAAATGGAGCAGGGAATGATTATTTGACGATAAGCCGGGTACGGACTCACAGCGTGAAGGCAAGGTGGCACAACTATCTGCTTGTCTGAATAGGCTTATTGGAAACAACAATACACGATAAACTAAGTACAGATTCTCAGCTTGAAGGCAAGGTGGCACATCTATCGGCTCAATCTGAATAAGTTTATTATTCACACACATCATACGATAACCAAGAACAAATTCTCAACTTGAAGGCAAGGTGGCACATCTATCACTCAACTGAACGAGTTTATTGAACCAAGGATGGAAGAATAGGGAATGGAGGATAAATGACACCAGAGACCAAGGGGTAAGCATTCACCACATACCAGGCAAGGAATACATGAGCAAGGCAAATACCATGGCAATGCAAAGACACCAGAAAGAGGCTCTTATTTATAGACATCGAAAGGTGTAGGGAACCCTAAAATCACCTTGGTCAACTCATCTTGCAATGCATGCAAGATTTATTGCTAAGCCCTAATAAAGTAAACTATACAGTTAACGGAAAACTACCATCAGTTAACTGAAACATCTAATCTAAAATGGACAATGTGCAAGCATGCACGTCCTTATTGAAAACAAAGTTAAGCTGGAACACTACCATCAGTTAACGTAAAACCTAAATGAAACTCCATGTCAATAAAGCTAATCTCGAGAATAGATATGCATGTGATGAAAGCAGCGAGTTAACCTTGAGAAGGTAGCAGCCAAGTTAACTCCTGTGTATAAAGTCTATTCGAGAGGTGGGAAGCTGAAGTCGCGATCGTGATCTCGAACAACCAATCCCTCAACGAGATTATTAAGCTGCATCAACATCGAATGTTAGCAAGGTAATCTTGGCAATCTTTGCACACTCAAACTAGCATTTCACTGACTGGTAACTTTGGCGGCTCCGTAATTGAAGTAATGGACATTATCTCTTCTACAGCTTGATGCTTCTGACGCTTTTCCTTATGAAAAAGTGTTGCATGACGAAACTGTGAGGTTTGACTGCGCACACTCTAGTTGTGAGAAATGCAAACGAACTTGCTGCACATGCAAAATTCCAACAGTATCAACCCTCTAAACCGGCTTTGGAAGACAATCGGCCATACGAGGCATGCAACCATGTGGACTTGAGTGATTACGCCGATTAATCCTCTAAATGCGCTTGATACAAATCGGCGTCAGCTTTTCTAACGATATCATGAATTAAGACCGATTTGGTCTTGAATTTAGTCTGCGTGTATTACACTCTGAAAAACTCGCCTGTTGACTGTGAACACGGCTATATTCTGACAACTTTTCTGGAAAACTAAAAATAGCTTGCTGAAGCTAAAAATAGCCTATCGAAGGGCAATTTTCACGGAAAAATCTGAGATATGGGTTTTGTCCAGAAAAAGATTCTAAGACAACCCAGAGTGTCAGATTTGCGAAAATTTAACTTCTACTTGACCATGCAAGGAATTTTCAGTTGAGAAAATTAGAGCCTCAAGAACTGATGCTCTGGAGTAAATTTTCCTGAAAAATTCTGGCACATGGGTTTTCTCGAGGAAGCTATACTGAATCAACCCAGATGATTTGTTTTGCCAAAAGTCGCCAATTCTTCAAACATGCAAAAGAATTTAAGACGAGAAATAGAAGAATTTAAGACAGAAGAAAGAAGTTTTTAGTGCTCTGCTTCTGCTAAAATCGCCATCTTGTCTGAAGTCTGCTGATAATTCTGATTTGTACCTACAAAGAAAGTGTTTTGATGTCTTCGTCAATGATTGTTGATGAAGAATTTGCCTTTGGTTTGCTAAAATTCGCCTTTGCTTTGAAAATACGAATTTGCCTTGAAGATACGCCTTTGTCTTGAAGAAATACGAATTTTACTTTGAAGATATGAACTTCTCTTAAGAAAAACGAATTTCTCTTTAGCTTTGTGAATAATAAATGAAGATGGCGCCATGTTTAAATAAGAAGAAATTCGTATCATCTTGTGAACTGCAAGATTTAAAACCTCAGCTGAAAATAGAAGGCTTCTGATTGGACCCCTTTTAGTTACACTGATACTGACTCGGAGTCCGAAAATAAATAATAATAAATTAATATTCATCATCATGCAATTTGAAAACTTAGCATAAAGAGGGCGACGACTTTAGAAAATTGCCATTTAATACCAAATATGCATAATAAATATTAAATATTATTCAATTTCAGTTGACAAACCATATGAAGCTTTAGGCTTCACCGCTAGACTTCACTGATTCCAAAAAGTCATCATTTAAGCTCATAGGCATCCATTTGCTCAAGATATTGCACTTTTTATTAACTTCCTACTTTGTAGCTAAGTACAAAGTTACGACTGGCCATCTTCGACACTGAATTCTGAGTGATTGGATGATGCTGATGCTGAGATTGATAGTGTGCGTTGCGGAGCTGGACTAGCGTAGTACTTATGTCAGGAAGACTTTGTCAGCAAATTTGACCATCTTAAGGGTCATTTTAACCAGCGCCCCTGAGCTATAGTTGCGCTGGAAATGCAATGAAGAAGCTGAAAGACATGAAAACCCCATTATAAGCTCATCTTTAGATGTCGGCTGCCGGAGTTCTAGGACTCAGATGACTGCGTTTGATAGCTCGTTGGGCGAGCAGACTAGTCGTGAAGAGATTGGATGCATCAGTCATCAGAAAAACCAAAATCCAAACCTCCATCTAGAAGGGCACCCTCAAACTACAAGTGCGCTTTTGCTAGAAAAAGACAAGTTTCTACCATATAGAACTTTGGAAATTTTCTCCTTCTGTCGCCAGTTGCCGGAATTACGGGTCTCGGATACCTTCGCTGGATAGCTCGTCGGATAGCTAGGCCAATTCTGAAGAGTTTAATTGTATTTATGAGCATTTTCAACAAAATCTTGACCTCCTTCTAGAAGGGCGCCCCCAAGCTATAGTTGCACTTTCTTGTTTTTCTCTGAGAAATCCTCATAATTTAATCACTAAAAACTCCATCTTGACCACTGAAATGATCATGTGCAATGTAAAATGCTGTCGCGAAACACTCCTCCATCATGAAATGCTCCGTTCTGAGTCTCAGCATCAGGTTCTGATCAATAAACTTCCTTTAACTGACAAACTACTGACAAAACTCCATGCTTGATATTGCCCAAAAACTATACTTGACATCATTTTAGCAAGGTTAAGACTCTTTTAAACAAAATGCCTTGATGAAGCAAAAATTTTGGTTTTGGGTACAACAGTTAGATTGAGGATTGAATCCCCTCAAGGGATTTGGAGACAAAAACCTTCAAAGTTGCTCTAGTTTTGGAGTTGTGAGATACTCCCTAGCTAGACTTTGGAGTGGCTTCACTGCAGGAGTCAGCCTTGGAGATATTGTTGAAAGATTTTCAGTTTGTTTTTTGGTTATGGAATGTTCCTATGCTTGCTTGCTATATCTTTGGGTGTGTTAGTGTTAGTTTGCTTCTTGGAGATCATTTGGAGTGTTTTTATCAGATTTCATGTTGCTGGTTTGTGTTTGGCTGAAGCACATTTTTGCTCGTATTGATCTAAGGAGACAAGATATTTTTTGTGGGTATTGACTTTGTGGATTCCTAGCACTTGGGTTCCCCCTTCCCTAAGTTTTGAGGATTTTTAACAGTGATTGGGATTTTTGAGAGGTTGACCTACCTAGGGAGGTTGTACCCTTTTTGGTGGTGCATTGGGATTCATGCACAAGTTTCACTGCTAGTTCTGGGGTGTTTGGTTGCTTGGAGTTGGATGCCTAGATTTGTTTTCCACTTTGCAATGAAGTTGGGGTCATTCCAATGAGCGGTTGGAGAGATATGAGCATTTGAAGGGGTGCTGGTTGGTGTATCAGGTTTTTTGTCTGGAAAATCAGACTGCTGTCATTTCATATCAGACCTGATTTATCACTGTTACTTGTTTGTCTTATGATGCCTGACTGATTATATGTTGCAGGGGATGAACTATATTTTAATAGGCTTTCATTTTGAGTAGTACTTAATACTTATCATTTTATCATGTACTTGATGAACATTGTAATGCTGATATGATAGTACCAATTGGCTATTTTACATTCAGTTATTTGTACTACACTCCCGTTGAATAAGTGGTTGAGTTTGCTTTACTTTCTTGTTGCCCACTGAGAAGTAGAAGTGGCTGGCTATGCCACCAAGTACTTTACTTTGCTTTACTTTCTTGTAGCCCGTTGAAAAGTGGAAGTGGTTGGCTTTGCCGCAAAGCAGTTTACTTTCTCTATTGGCTGGCTTGCCACCAATAGCTTACTTGTTACTTCCAGCATTGATATTACAATCAGATCCCCTTACACCGTATGCTCTCACCTTGCCCACTCCAAGATCCGGGTGATCAGAAAGTGAAGGGTTGTTTTCCAATTTTCTTATCTTTACATTGGGCTAACACTAACGGATGCAAGTTGTGTGAAGTTTTGGAAAAAATAAGGGTGGGATTTTACATTGCCTCAGTCAAACCCGGTGTAAGTGTTTCCATTTCCACAATAGCAAATGTCAATGATAATAAATGGGAAGGAATGATGAATTCACAAAGTGCTGCAACTCACCACCCTTCAATGGATTCCTTGAAGGATTGAAGTCATGCACATCACCTCAAGGAATTGGATCTTGCTTTCTTGATTTGCTTGAATTCTTTGGAGACAATGATAACATGAACACACATAAACTCACATAAACTTTGACATGATGTTAGGATCTTGAATTGTTGCAATAATGCTCTGAAATGCTGCTCTTGACTTGCTCAATAGTGCTCTTGATCATAGATGAAAAACTCGCCAAAAACTTGGTGAGTTGCAAAAAGCTTGCGAGTTTTTTGCATCGTCGAGTGTTTTATCCATTTACTTGCCAACTAAACTTGCTGAGTTTTTGTGAAAAACTCGTCGAGTTTTTCACAAAAACTCATCTGCTCAACAAAAAGACTCTTGCGGCCGGAATAAAGGAAATTTCGATTCATTTTTTGCCTTCACTAGTTGCTCTTCTTCATCAAAAACACTCTCCCAACCATTTTGCACCTATTTACAACGATTTTGCATCGAGGAGACAAGATTTGAAGGGGATTTTCATCGAATTTGAAAGGCAAATTGGATTTCCAAGTAGGTTGTCTGATTTTCTTATTCTTTCTTTTAAATTTTTTTTTTTTCTTCATTTTTGCTGATTCTATGTTTAAAAACATCATGAATGTAGTATAAAAAGGATTTAAATACATTTATATTGATTAAAACAAGATTTAGATTCATCAAAATATAATTTTTTGACATATTTTTCTGATTTTTTCATTTTTTTCAAACCCTAGTTTTTTTTTTGATTTGAATCCTCTTTTTTGTTGAAGAACATGTTTAGACTCTTAGATTAGTTTAATTTTTTACTAATTTAAAGGAATTTTTTGATTTTTTCATTGTTTTGATTTTCACATTTTTTTCAAACCCTAGTTATTATTATTTTTTTTAATCCTTTTTTTTTTAAGAAAATGTTTATAATCTTAGATTAGATTAGATTTTTACTAATTTAAAGTAATCTATTTTGATTTAATCTAATTTAGGTTGTTTTTAAATTTTCTACTAAAAAACTAACAAGTTGTGCTTTCACTTTTTTGTGTGTAGGTTAATTGATAATGGAAAATAGAGAAGCTTTTGCATCCGGTTCAGTCTCAAGGTTTGCCCCATCTGTGTCCCCACCATCATTTGTAGGCACTTGTCCTCTAGGAGCTAGAGATCCTGCTTGGAAATATGCTTATCAAGGACTCGAACCTGGCTCAGTTTTTTGCATTAAATGCAAAAAAGTATTATGTGGAGGCATCAACCACCTCAAATACCACCTTGTAGGCATCACTCATTGTGATGCTAAGCCTTGTCCTAATACCATAGAAGAAATAAAAGGACAAATGAATGCCATACTTGTAGCTGCAGAAGAAAAAAATTGCAAAAACAAAGAGCAAAGGTAGCAATGCAAGCAGCCATAGCTTCTTAAGGTGCTCTAGTCAACCTTGAGTCGGATGATGATGTAGTTCAGGGCATAGTGGGCTCTCTTCATGGTCCACGTATACGAAGGCAACCTGTTGTGACCTTTTCGCATATCACCCCATTCAAAATGGGGACCCACTATGAAATATGCTAACCAATTTTTTTCGATGAATTAACACACATAACCAGCACTTAATCAACTCGGTTAGCGTTAGCTCCAAATAGAAATCTGAACTTGAAATGAAAACTACTCAACGTCAAGAATGTGCACTCAAGATCCCACTGAGGGCGAGGTGCTAACATATGACGGAGTGTTGAATTTGAAAACTAGAAACTGATAGGCGGATAACCAGCCATGAAAAGCATTTCCTCACTACCACCAAACAGTGGGGGGAAAAGATTACAATTAAAACAATTCATCCGCTGCGGCGGGCATCCACAGAGTGGTGGGAATACTCCACTTATTCAGTGGGTGAGTTTACAACAATTATTAGGCAGCAAGCCAGCCTTTAAATCCACTCTTCCACTTATTAGCGTGGGGGGAATACTGTCCACACAACCACTTATAACGTGGGGGGAAATTACAAACAAGATATAAGTTTATTCTAAAACTCAACCACTCAATTGTGGGAGTGTAAAACAGATATAAAATTGCAGCAAGTAAAGGAAGAGCTGTTAGTACTACTAACTAGCTTTACAAAGAATAAGAACAGCTGCAAATAGAATAGATAATCTTCCAAGAACATTAAACAGTTAGAGTATCACTTCCTCTAACATTTACAATGATATAAGATGAAGAATTGAAGCTCAAACCAGCATTATATCAAAAACTAACAAGTCTGATATAAAAATCTGCAATCTGGAAATGTCTATCAGCAAACAGCAAACTCATAAAAATGATCACAACTCCTTCAATATACCTCTGAATTGAATGAAACGAAATGCAAAGTCTCTTTGGAGGATAGGCGCCCAAACTCAAACCACAAAACTGCATCAAAACTCATGATATTATTTTGCACGAATCCCAAAGCACTCTCAAGATGGAAACTCTCAAGATGAGTATGTAGGTTGTGGGAATGGATTGGGAAAAGTACCCACAAACAAAATTAAATTCTTTAAAAGGCATATGCAAAACCACTTTCAAGCTGTATTTATGATAAAAGCTGGAAATATCATTAAAAACTTCAGCGCAGGCATCAATCTGCTAAGTGCAGATGAGCGACAATGAAAATAATAGGTGTTGTATTTCGCAAACAAAGTGGATTGAAACTAGGAGGTAAGCATCCACTGAAGTAAAACAAGTTGTCATTTCGACGGCCTCTTTTATTATAAATTCATGAATGTCAGCTCTTCAAATAATGACAATATATAAGCTTTTGTTGTTTAGCCGATAGAAACAACATGAACTCTTCAAATTCCGAAAGTTTAGAATCACTTCAACTTCAAAAGAGCATCCTTTGCCTTTACTTTTGAAATAATAAAATATCATTCAACTTCCCCTTGGAACTCAAATATGTGCAACAATAAAGCATTTATTAAATAATTAAATGCTCCTTATTATGTTATGCTAAAACAACTTGAAGTCATCAAACCTAGGCATGGGGTACAACTGAGAAACATGAAATTTGACTAAGTATAAACTCAACTCATGAAGAAAACCAAACCCAAAGCTAAAATGAGACTAATGGATAACAAGATGACTTGAGTTGAACTGTTGATGCTGCCACTGCCAAAATTAGACTTACTAAAAATATTAGCGCCAAAAATAGTAAGTTTACCTCAAATAGCAGGAAAGCGAGAGTTTGGAAGCGAGGCTTAATGGTGACATTTGAACCAGCCAAGTGAGTATTTACTAAAATAGTAAATACCTAGAAATGCCACAAACCTCCAAGCAAGGAAACCCTAATTTCATTTTTGATCAACCTACGGATTTCCGGAAATAGGCTATCAGTCAAAGAAGAGCGTATGGCCAAAATGGGAACATTACACACTAATTTTTGCTCCGTTCGGGTCTTTTGGCTTTGGTTTTAGTTCTTTTTGCGTCTCTTTCTCTCTGTTCCTCTATCTTTCCAATGATGTACCTATCTTTTGACCTAGTTTGAAATTTTGATTAAGTCTGAAGTGCAGTTTGACAGATTAAGGTTTCCATTCTTCAGGCTACTTTGAGGTCAAATTGAGTTGGCAAATTGAAATCTAAGCTTGACACTGCATTCAGGAGGCTTCAGACAAGTTCCCATTAAATTTTCATTGAGTTCTGACAACTTACTATTTTTAGTAGGTCCCCTATTTGAGACCTTTCTGCTAGGGTTTTTAAGAAACTGATTGTTGCATTAGATTCAAGACACTTCAAAGTGCTTACACGCAAAATTTGAGCAAATTCTGACAACTTGCTATTTTTAGCAAGTCTTGCCTTTGGGAGCAATTTTTAGGGTTTGCATGTATGATTTTTCAATGCATGTCTGGATATTCTTTATGGGTTTTTCGAGAGCTTCGTGATGATATAACATGCAAGTCAAGATAATCACTTTTCAGGCACTTACTATTTTTAGTAGGTACCCGCATGTAGACCAGTTTTCTAGGTTTTTTGAGATCTCTCGGGCAGTATGACATGCAAACACATCCGGCAAGTGGTTGATCACTTTTTCAGGCACTTACTATTTTTAGCAGGTTCACTCCAACGGCCCCCCAGAGCTTCAGTATCACGAACAGAGCAGTCCAGAGCAGAAACGGAGTCAAACGGAGGTCAATAGAGGCACATGCAAGTGAAATTAGAGTTTCCAACTTTGGTGCCTAAAATGAGAGGCAAAACGCGAGAATTTCCGAAAATCGATGTATCCCATTGCGATTAGCATCCTTCAAGGAGTCTACTGGTGAAATTTGAGCGCATTTTGCATACTTACTATTTATAGTAAGTCGCTTCCAGAACAGGGCTAAAATAGCAAGTTGACACGAAAGGCAAATGTGAATAGGCCAAACAGGTCATGAGGATCATGTGGAGCAAATTTCAAGACAACAGGAGTTGTAGAAGTTTGAGAATTAGGCAGTTACTAAAAATAGAAAGTGAGGGCAAGTAGGTTGAGAAATTGGCTAAGTGTTCAGGCACGCCTAGGTGAGAAGCAGAAAGGCACAAAATTGTCTTAAGTCATGAAAATGGCAGAAGACCCACCAAGATGCTCCAGATTGAGAAGAGAAGCAAGTTGGTGAGAAATATTTTCAAGTTATCAAAATTGCCTGACCACCTCTCAAATGCGCCCAAGGTAGGAGTTGGATGGAGAAAAGTTTCTAAGGCATTGGGAAATGGAAGCTACCCCCTCAAATGCGCCCAAGAGAGGAGGAGTGAAGAAAAAATTTCTAAGTGATGAAAAGTTGAAGCTCCACCCTCAAAATGTGCCCAAGCTCTAAGCAGGTGAGTAAAAAAAAAAAATTCTAAGTCATGGAAAACTGGCAGGAGCACCCCCTAAATGTGCTCAAGGTGGTTGGAGAGAAGAAAAAATATTCTAAGTCATAAAAATGACAGGAGACCCCTTGAAATGCGCCCAAGTTAAGAAGGATAGTAAGAATTTTTCTGAGTGATAAGAAGTTGCCTGACCACCCCTAAAATGCGCCCTCAAGGCAAGGAAGAGGTTAAAGAAAAAAAATTCTTAGTAAAAAATGGAGGTAGAAAACCTCATATGTGCCCAAGTTGATAAGAGACGCAAGAAATTTTTTCTAAGTCAGGAGAAATGGCAGGACCACCCTCTAAATGCGCCCAAGATGCTAGGGAGGCATAAAGTATTTCCCAAGGCAATGAAAAGTGCTTAACCCCTCCTCAAATGCGCCCAAGGTAAAATGAGTGAAGTCTTGAGAAATTTCTGAGGAAAAAACATGAAGCTCAAACCCTAAAATGCACCCCAGGCTTCAGGATGATTTAAAAAGTTTCTAAGGAAAAATTAAGAGCAACCCCTCTAAAATGTGCCTATCATGGGTAGGTTGAAATGAATATTTTCTAAGGCACGAAGTGGAAGCTAGACCATCAAAATGCGCCCATCAAGGTGAATGAGATGAAATTTTTCTAAGTTACAAACTGGCGTGAAGACCTCCCAAATGCGCCCAAGCAAGGTAGTAAGTGGAGACAAGGAATTGTCTAAGGGATGAAATCGAAGTGGAAGCTTGACCTAGTGAATGCGCCCATCTTGAGGAGGTGTTTGAAATTTTTTCCAAGGCAAATAAAATGGAGCTTGACCCCTAGAATGCGCCCTTGAAGGAGTTGAGTTAAAAAATTTTAAGTCAAAGCATGGAAGTAGAGAACCCCAAATGCGCCCAAGTTGATAAGGGGATGTTTGAATAATTTCTTAGGCATGAACCCCTTCTAAATGCGCCCTTCTCATGAAGCAAGCTGGAGAAAACTTTTCTAAGCCACAAAAGTTACCTGAGACCCTCTAATATGCGCCCAGAGTAGGAAGTATGTTGAAGAAAGAAATTTCCCAAGAGAGAGAGGATAAAATAAACATTAAGGAAAAATATTTTTCAAGGGTGTGAAAAAAATTAAATGAACCCCTTCATGTGCACCCATAAATATATAAAGTTGAGAAGTATTTTCTGAGAGTTCTTGAATATTTTCTAAGGGAAATAAATTATGAAGTATTACGCCTTGGCTTGGGATTTCAAAATGGATGCCTGCCTTATGATTGATAAAATTTTCTAAGGAGAGAAAATTTCCGAAGGTTCAGATGGATAAAATTTTCTAGGGCGTAGAAAAAGAAGGCAAAAGGGGGTCAAATGCACCTAAGCTCAAGATAGGTTGATTTTTGTCTAAGTCATGAAAGTAAAAGAAGACTCCCTCGGGACGAAGTGAAACTTAAGCATCAAGCTCTTGAGAGAAGATGGACAGGATAGGTGAACGAAATTGCTTAGGCAAGAAGATGAAAACATCAGGATGTTAAACGCGCCCATGATGAAAAGTTATGAAGGAGGCAAAAGTTGTGCTAGAGAAAAATGATGAATTTTATCAGATCCAGAGATCAACCTTGGAGATCAAAACATGGATATCAAGTAAGTGAAGAGAATTTATATTGTAAAGTGTTTTGATGCTCTTCTCTTTATTTGTTTTGCAGGATGAATGTTGGGACCAAGGCATGGTGGCTCGAGGTGATGGAGCAAATACTCCATGGCAATGCTACAACCTTGGAGGAGAAAAAATTACATGTTCTAGGCTCCTCCATGATGTCTTAGTTGCGCCCAAATCATGAACGAAGATGTTGGAAGAAATGGCTAAGTGTTGGAATTTCTCCTCAAAGACCCAATATGCACCCAACTCAAGGAGGCAGGTGGCAAAGAAGAAATGCTCGAGTCCAAGACTGGAAAATCCTTCAAAATCAGGAAGGAGAAATAATGAAGGCCTAGGCATTAGAGAATGACAGCTAGGAGGAAAATCATCATCAAGCAGGAGAAAGAAGTTGCAGTCTTGGAGTTTCAGATTGAGAACGTGCGTACCATGCCAGTTCAGGAGGTTGAAGCAGTGTTAGCCAGATTCATCGAATTCGTGGTCAAAGAGAAGGAGAATGGAAATGCCTTGTTGGACGATGACCTTCTCGAAGATGATGGTGGACATTAATTGCTCATTATGACTTCAGGATGGAGTGGAGAATCTTTTGCTCATTTATTACCCCACTCCTCTTTGTGGCAGTTTTTAGGGAAGAATCTTGATCAGGGCGTATGTGGCTCAATCTGAGCCCTTCATTGTAATTCAATCTGAGCCGTCCACTGGATTTGGCCAACTATAAAAGGGGTATCCCCCCTCATTTGTAATTCATTAGAGATTAGAGATAGATCATAGAGTTGAGAGATAGAGCATAGAGAGGCAGATAGCTTAGATTGAAGAGGAAGGAATGTTTTTAATTTGAATGCTTTGTAAGAGGTTGTTGTGAACACTCTCATAATAAAAAGAGTTATCATTGCTTGTGGTTCCATCTTTTGTTGTGAGTAGCTAGCGAGGCTTCTTCATCCTTCCAATTCGCATAGAATCTTAAAGTAGAACTTAGAGTAGAATAGATTTCATTTCATGCAAGTAGATGGTAGTTGTGGAATGTGGTGTTTAATTTGAGCAAGCTTTGTCTATCCATACCACTAGCGGGCTCATTGACGGTGGGTTTTCCTTGCGTGGTCAACTGGAATATTGTGGATCTAACTTCGCTTATGGTTTGAATGTTGGTATGTGTCATTGTGATGGTATCTGCATGTTGAATCGTGATCTAAATATCTCTAGTTACTCCTTTGAAGATTGCACTGGTTCTCTGGAAGCTGTCCGAAGTGAGGCGAAGCTGAACTTGGTTGAAGTTTGCGAGAATTGATTGCCATGTCCCACACTTTAGAGTAGAGTAGTACTTTCTTAGGCCCTGCAACCATTTACATTCAGTATTTTTTGGTTAGCATTAGGAAACCTGAACTTCATTGAAAATCTTCCGAATCTTGTGAAAACCCCTTTTCTCTTTGAGCTTTAGCTGAACAATTACGTAAGTCCTCCTTGAGATACCAGCAAATCACATCGAGCCAACTGAGACTATCCACTACATGAAGGAACCTTGGAGTTGAATGCATGATCTTTCTCGCAATCTTAGCATGCAGGATATTTTGATCAAGAGAGGATAGAGTAACCGTTGGTAACTTTATTCTGTGTTGGTGCGGTCATAAAAAACCCGTCAACACAACCCACCACCACCATGAGCCCTTCATCTACCTCTAGTAGAGCACCAAGATCAACACCTACACGCTAAGTCACAAGGTTCGAATTCGAATTCGAGTTCGACAACATTGAAATTTGGATGAAGTTCGGCAAGGAAAAAATTCGAAAAGTAAAAAATTCGGATTAAATTCGGCTTAGGTAAATTTATTTTAGAGTTAATATAATTTATTTTAGAGTTTATATTTTATAATATAAAAACAAAACTGTTTTATATTATAAAATATAAGTTATTTTAATATAATTTATTTTATAGTTTATATTTATAATATAAAACAAAATTGTATTATATTATAAAATATAAACTATAAAATAAATTATTTTAATATAATTTATTAGTTTATATTTTATAATATAAAACAAAACTGTATTATATTATAAAATATAAACTTTAAAATAGATTATATTAAAAACTCATATATTTAATAAATTGTATTTAAAATCCGGAAGGTTGGTGGAAGATAAATTTTGATGGGGCCTCAAAGGGAAATCCTGGCCCTTTAGGGACAGGTTTTATCATTCGAGATTGGAACGGAGATGTGGTTGCGTTAGGAGCAAAGAAATTGTTGGAAGGAACGAATAATACTGCTGAAGCTCTTGCGGCTTTGTTGGCAATTAAGTGTGGAAGTAATTTAGGTGCCAGAAAGGTTCACTTAGAAGGGGATTCGATGATAGTTGTGCAAACAGTGATAAAAGGATCAATTCATGCATGGCACCTTCAATTTGTGGTTGAACAAATTAGAGAAGAATTAGCCAATTTGGAAAGCTTTTCGGTGAGTCATATCAGACGTGGTGGGAATGTCAAAGCGGATGTGTTATCTAAGTGGGCGCTATCTTTTAGCGAGGCTGGTGACTTCAAATTTGAAGATTTCTGAGAAGTAAATATAGCAAATTTTTGGTGACATACAGGGGAGTACATTGCATTGAATGCATGAAGTGGTAGCCAAGGTCTGGATTTTAGATAAGACTAGTAAGTGACGGAGAAGCCAAGCGGTGGCCTAGTAGTACCAGTAGAATAAATTTGAAGTGGGTGGTGAAAGATGGTTTAAAAGCCGAGGAAATGATGATATCCTCGCATTTCGAAGTGGCTAAAACATCGGGCAGCAGTTTTTTGGCAGTGAAGGCGGTGCTCTATCAGAGAAAAATGGAGGCCAACTTTACTTTTCAATCTTATAGGTCTTTGAATCCGTTTTTTGGTGAAGCGTCGATGAAAAGATTAAAGGGTTTATTCCTCATTGAAGACGATCGACTTGTGCAGTGCGTACAAATGATAATTGGCAAGGATTTTGGTGCTCTAAGGCACAGGCTTCGAACAAACCTAGATGTGTATTCCTTGATTGCGGCTTGGGCCTTGACTTAGGAGAATCGGTGGAATTGGTGTGTAAAGTGATGCTGAAAATTGTTCACAAGGACTTTTTGGTGGACATGGATTCCATCTTTGAATGGGCGATACCGAGGGTAAGTCTAGACATTTCTGAAGGAATTATTGATGAAGAGATGGAGTTACTTTATGGGGGCGCTGGAATTAAGCCATTCATTCGATGGCCGGAAGGAAACTTCAAATCCAGGTGCCGGGAAGAAGCCAGATTGGGATGGAAGGCACTTGAGCTTTTTATGGAGATCATGGAGCTCGACAAGTTCATTGAGAAGGCCAAAAGGGAAGTGCAGGGTAAGGTGGTGAAAGTGAAGCATCAGAGTAAACGTCGGTCGAAGAAGCGACGAAGGTCCTGTTGACGTGGTTTTTGAGACCGCACCAACACAGAATAAAGTTTCCCAACGGATACTCTATCCTCTCTTGAACAAAGTATTCAGCATGCTAAGATTGCGAGTGAGTTCATGCTTTCAACTCCAAGGTTCCGATAATGCGAATAGACTCAGTTGGCTCGATGTGATTTCGCTGGTATTTCAAGGGGGACTTACACAATTGTTCGACAGTTGACAGCAAACAGCGGACTAAGGGCTTTCATGCTATTCGAATGATTTGGCAAGTGAGCACAAGATTCCTAATTCTAACCAGAAATGAACTGAATTTAAAATGAGTGTAGGGATAAGAATGTTCTAGTCTACTCTAAAGCGTGGGACACGGCGATCAATTCTCACAGACTTCAACCAAGCTCTGTTTTGCCTCACTTCGGACAGCTTCCGAGGAACTGGTGCAATCTTCAAAGGAGTGACTCAAGATGTTCAGATCACGATTTAACATGAAAACACCATCACAACGACGCATGACAACATATAAACCATAATCGAAGTTAAGTTTCACAAAGTTCTAGTTGACCACGCAAGGCGAACCCACCGTCAGCAAGCCCGCTAGTGGTATGGACAAGCGAAGTCTTGTTCAAATCGAACACCACATTCCACAATTGCTAAGTACTTGCATGAAATGAAATCTACTTTATTTTAAGCTACTTCAAGATACTACGTGAATCGGAAGGACGAAGAAGCCTCAACAACTATTCACAACAAAGAAGAATTCACCATCAATGAAAATTCTTTTATTATGAAAGCATACATGACAACTTCTTACAAAGTATCCAAAGGGAAGACTTTCCTTCCTTTTCAATCTAAACTATACTATCAACTATCTAATTGCTCTCTACTCCTTCTCTACTATCCTAACTCTGATCTAATTCTCCTTCTAATGAGATTACAAATGAGGGGGACTCCCCCTTTTATAGTTGGCCAAGTCCAGCGGACGGCTCAGATTACAATCGGCTGGATGGCCCAGATTGTGCCACCTCAGCCCTAAACAAGATTTTCCCTAAAAACTGCCACAAAGGAGAGTGGGGTAATAAATGAACCATTAATGTTCACCACCTTTCTAGAAGATTCCCGTTTGTAGACGCGTTCACACTATTCTCGATCTTGACGTTGTTCTTCAACTTTGCTGGAGCTTCCCTTCTTTCCATCTTGATTTTTGAAAATGTTTCTTCAACACTTAGCCATTTTCTTGCAACTTTCTTCCTTCGAGGTTGAGATGTCATCTTGAATCACTTGCTTCATCACTCTAAATCACCATCGCTTGATCTCGACGTTCCTCCTGCAAAACAAGCAAGGAGAAGAGTATTAGAACACATCACAATATAAACTCAACTTACTTACCAAGTTTTGATCTCCAAGGGTTCGTTGCCTTCACTAGCCAACTTTTGCCTTCCTCATGATCCCTTAGCCAAATTTTCAACCCATCTTCCTCAAGGGTGTATCATCGTTGACAATACTAACTTTAACTGCATCTTCAAGAAATTCATTTCACCTGCTGGAGCTCTGACAACTTTGATTTTATTGGCTCAAGAAGACCATCTTCACGAAGAATTTGAGCAAATTCACCTAGGCAGTTCCTTTCAAATTCATCGTCTGGAGAATTTCACCTTGAAAACACATTTTCTCCATTTTGCCTTAGAAAATTTTCAAATTTCCCTTAGGAAAACTCATCAATCCAGTGCCCATCAAAAATCTTCATCCTGAAGGCTGCAGCGAAGCATGGAAGACTTTAAAATCAACTCCTCATCGATAATCTTCAATACCCAAAAGAAAATTTCCTCCAGAACGCGATGAATCCATGGGTGCACGACGAACGGGTTCATTTAATTTTCTTGAATTTTGAACCTTAGAAAATATTCCTTCATCAAATTTATTCTTGTTCTTCGATCTTGAAGTATTTCTTTGCTCCGACTTGGAAAAAATTTATCAACCCTGTGGAGCTGGCATTCACTGACTTCACCTCTGGCAATTTTGCTCACGTTTTGAGAAATTTCATCACCTCTCCAGACTTAGGCGTTTTCTAGAGGAAGACAATATTTTGTGCCTTAGAATTTTTTTTTTTTTAAATCATTTTGAAAATTTCGCCTCAGGAAATTTGAACTCAACTTCATTCACCTTGCCTGTGACGAAAATTTTATTTTATCCATGCTCATTTGCTAGTGGTGGGAAATTTCATCAACTTCACTTTTTATTTTTCATGAAGGTGCCTAGCATATTTTACTTCACACTTGAAGGATATTTCATTTGAAACTCCAACGCCTTAGCAATATTATTATTCATCTTCACCCAACACCTTGGGCGCAAATGACACATGCTGAAGGATATTCATCACCACGCCTAGGAAAATATTTTCAACACATTACATTTTACTTCACACCTTACCACTTTATTTTCACCTCACCACCCTAGGCGCAATATTTTCTAACATCTTGGCATTTTCAACGCCTAACATACTTTATTTCACCCTTAACACTTTTATCTTTACATGGCACATATAGAGGTAGCAAGAGGACAAGCTTCAAACACCCAGCAATATTCATCAACTTTACCTTATAGGCTTAGCATTTCCAACGCCTAGCAACACTCCCTCTTTTTTTATCCTTTAGCGCATTGGAGAGGGTGAGAGGGATTTCAAATATCCAACCTCAAACTTTGACTCTTTTCCCTTGCTAACTTTGGGCGCATTTTGCATGATGTGGAGGATAAAAAACATTGACCCCTTTGACCTTTTTCACTTTGGGCGCATTTCACCCCTTGAGAAGGATGGGCGCATTTAGCATAGGGTGGAGGATGAAAACTTTAAACGCCTCCAACAAGTGACTCTTCATCTTCCCTTGTTTTGTTCTCACATGGCTGCTTTTGGGCGCATTTTGGCATGCTTGAAGGATGAACGCCTTTGACTTGTTGACTCTTTTGAGAGGTGGGCGCATTTTGTTATGGGTGCCAGATGAAAGTTGTTGACTTTCTT
>VDFB02287926.1:0-27924 GCA_007258455.2 Sequoia sempervirens | reverse complement strand
ATCTTTATCGAGGGAAAGAGAATTATCATCAGGGGCTTTACCGCCCAACCAAGACCTACTGGTCTCCCAAGTTTCTTCAACTGAAGAACCCGCCCTTCACGAGGGTAATCAACATGGATCAATTTATCATCATGCCTCTGAGCCTGGTGTCAAGGACCTATACCTCCTGATCGACCTTACTAAGGGTTCCTCCCAACTAGAAAGGCCACTCTGATCAGTGATATATCTGGAACTTGATAGCTGACAGATGCAGATTCTAGCATCGTACCTTGGCCAAGGATTTTATTATTTTCTGACACTCTTGTGCCGATGTCTCTGGCACAACTGTGCCAACATCTCTAGCACTACTGTGCCGTCAGCACTCTCACCCTTACTCGACATGATAATTCTCCGACCAATTTTTAATCTTACCATAACTGGTTTGGTTATCGATCTTCTCTTAGTTCGAGGTTAAGTCTTACCCCTAAGGTTTAACATTACAAGAACTTGGTTTGATTCCACATTTGTTAAGGATTAAGCAGTTATCTTTTAGGAGAGAATTTCATCTCATGACTTTTCTCATCTAAGTATTAATAATCTTTTATTCTCAAACTTCTAAGGATAATTAAGGAGTCTTTTTCGACAAAAGGATTCAAAGTTTAGTATTACAATGTCCTGAATCCAATCTTCTCCTAAAATCATGGTACAACAATTAATGTCAGGCATGTTAAGAGCATCCGGGCCCAATGTCTATTCACACCCTTTAAGACCTTCTGGTTTGCTTAAGACGAGATTAGGCCTTCAAAGGTTTCATCAGTTAAACATTACAATGACTTAGTTCACATCAATTTCCTTCTTTTACAAATGTTATTTTCTTTTAGAGCTATCTTCTCTCTCTTAGGCCAGAGGTTATTGCCATTGAGCTCATGCAATTGAATGACATATTCAGTTAAGATTTCTTTCTGATCTTATCAGACAATATCATACTTAGATTATGAAGACAGGTTACTCGGTCAATCCTTCAAGTTACATGTTGAGCATATACCCAAAGTTTGTATATATAAGAAAGATGAAGGCATAGAGCAGTTTTTAATGCCCACTTTAGATCTCGCAAAGGTTCAAGAGAGTAAGAGTTAGCCAAGGTCCCGTGACGAAACAAGTTGGTCAGTTAAGGCTTCCCTTCAGAATTTCCAAGTTAGGACAACGCTTGAGAAGCTACTCCCCATATCCTTATGCCTAATATCTCATACCATTCCATTAAATTTTAAGCATTTGTACTTCCATAATTGTTTTCTTCAAGCATTAAAGAAGAATCAAAATCGGTAGTGGTTCAGCAGATCTAACACTCGACCCCACTCTTTAGACGAAGAAGATAATTTTTTTCCAAAAAAGAATTTAAATCTGAGGAGATTGCCATGGCCTAAACAAGACTACGAAGATTCCCATAAAACTAAGGAGGATCTGTACCACAGCTAGATCTCTGAGATATTCTAAAAGGAAAGAAACCTCCATCATGACTATGTTAACATTTTAGGTACATTAGAAGGAACCTTTATCGGTACCAGTTTGATTTCCAAGAACAGTTTCAATTACAATTCAACAGAACAAAGATATACTTATCTTAACGCACTTTCAGAGCAAGAAGGACATTCTTTAAGAATGATTCATAAAACTTGTCAAGCAAACATTTCATAAAGAAAGGCTCTTATACGTGCCTGTCAAGGCGTCTGAAGCCCAGCGAATATTGAGATCCCGTCGCTACCAGTCGGCTGCTCGTTGGTCTCCTACAACTTGGTCAATGAAAACACGGGTTGTCACCCCCAACAGATAGGTAAATAGAGTTTTTCTCAGGGTCCGGCTCTAATTACAGAATTTTGCACGACATAATAAGGTTTGTTGAGGACGGAAAATGGAAACTTCAATTACAGAAATAGCTAAGCTTGAAACTCCTCTGGAAATCGTCTGTGAGAGAAGAGGAAAAGAGACCCTAATGATGGCAGCGTATTATCATGAGAAGTTTCAACGGAACCAAGTAGAATTCATGCGGTGGTAAGAAAAACGAAAAATACGAAGAAAGAAAAAGAAGATGTCCCCCCCCGAGAGAGAGACTTCTATCTTTTTTAATACGGTTGCCCTTCCGAGTTCCCAAACAAAACCTCCAGGTCTTCAAGAATTCCAGACGTTTCATCTGGAGCACGATGAAATGGCGGAATGCTCTGCCTTTGAAATATTCGAGCCAATTTTTTACGTTTTTCAATTTCAAATTACAAAGCAGCACCCGTTAAAGGTTAGAGGAGAAACCAAAGCGTGCAGAAAGCAACTCTAACGAGGAATGGCACCCGATGATAAAACAGTGAGAGGATCTAAAACAAGCTACCTTATCTTTGTAACTCCTAACCCGATGTAAGCGTAGATGATGAGAGCATTAGTCGAAGGTCTTCTATTATAAATCGCGAGGAAGAAGAACTCCAGCGTCAAGTATGTGCTGCAATCCAATGCGGAGTGAGGCGACCATATGTGAATTGATTCTGAAACAAGCTTGAATTGAAATGCTGAAAGCTGAAAACTACTCAACACCCAGAATGTGATTGCTCACCCAGAATGGGAAGTAGCTACCATAGGGCGGAGATAGATCTATTACAACAACTTTAATGAAAATAAGCATTACAAATCAGAATATTAAGCAAGATTAAGAACTGCTGCCAGTACTACTGTCAGCTTACAATATGATAGAGAATTCGCCTGCCAAGAGCATAGAGTTAGAACAATTCAACAAGCATTTAGATATAGAATTCTCCTTGCTTAATGGAAATACCAAACTGATTTCTTCTCTCAAAAACCAGATTTAAGATTCTGATCAAATCAGATCTGCACTTTAAAATGCAAAACCAGCAACCCTAAAATCCACTAAAATGCTCACAACTCACTCAATACTTGTCAGAATGACATGAGACTTGATGCAAACGAATGCTAGGATGATGACAATGAAGACTAGACAAAGAAACAGCTGACAAATTGAAGTATTTTTTTTTCTAAACACTTGCCAGGCGAAACAGAATGGTACAGCCTCTAGAAATGTTCTACCAACAAGATAAAATCAGATTCTTCATTATAAATCACCAAAATTTGCACAAATGGGCGCCTAGGGCATAGAAATGGTTCTAGCCAATACCCAGAACGAATATATTTTTATTTTTTGACTTATGAGCAAATACAACATGCAGCTATACTAAATCAGCAACTCCAGAACTTCATTAACATGCTAGAAATTGAACTACAAATGCAAAACTTACTACAAAACACTCAACTAAGCAAACCTCTCCACTAGGTGCTGTCTCTCAAGCACGAAGTCGAGCCCAGACTAGGAGGCATTCATTCCTCGAAGCAATTCCGCAACCATTTCGGCAGCATAACATTAGCATAGACAAAAGATGTGAAATGATGCTCAATGCCTCCCTTTTATAACTTCTTGTTGACTTCTCGAAACCCTAAACTCTTCTTCAAGTCAAAACCCTAATTCCCTTCATGAAATGGCGTCCTTTTTCCTTCAAATTCAATATTGACCATTTTAATTAAATTCAATATTTTAATCAAATCATCACCTTGATAAATGCGCCCAAATTAACTTGCATTGACTTTGGAGAATTCATCAAATATTAAATATATCCTTAATGATGGCGCCACCCTTTGAGTCCACCTTTTAAAATGACATTAAGTCATTCGACTAGGCCAAGGTGATAAAATAACATTTAAATTATAATGTTATTTTTTAAGTGAAATGAGCTCAACTTCCCAAAACTGCATTTTGAAACCCGAAACTGAATACGCCACTTGAGTCAACTGAAGGGGAAGGTCAACTGCCTGAGACCATCCTATTTACTGCCAAAAATAGAATTTACTAAAAATAGTAAATTCCAGAAAATGCTCGGAATGCCGAGATGAACATACCCCTGCGAAGCTCTCTGAAAACCCAGAAAGAATCCGCCATTGAATCCATCATCCCTGAACAAGGACCTCCTCAAAAATAGGAAACCCTAATTTATCTTCCGACTAGCCTTCGGGTTCCCAAAGAAAAGGCCAACGGTCACTAGAAAGATCAGGTTTGAGAAGGGGACATTACAATCCGCCCTTCCCAAAATTGCTTGTCCTCAAGCAATACCACCACAACTCCAGAAATTTGAAAACTAATCCATACGCAACAAGTATGATCCCTGGTTCCCAAATGCGTCTCAGGAAAAACCCACCATGCCGATGCTGCACCACTCTGATCACATCAATGAAAATATCATGCCAATGCTGCACTGACTCCCCTTGTAACTCCAAAGTGTTACCATCTATGATTCTCAAACTGAAAGATCTTAAAGGAAGGAAATCAAAATCATGCAACATCTCATGTCCACGATCCCCCGAATTAACAGTATCAACCATACTACTGTCAATCACCATTCTAAGCAATAGGAGAGATAGACTATTCAAATCAAAATCGAACTCCTCCCCATACCTCCACATGGTAACAAACGGGACCATGACTGCAAGTGTGACCCCTACAAATCTTCTTACAAGGAAGGAAGCATTCCTTTGCAAGAGCTCCACAAACTCATACTCATGTCTCCGCATAAAGCTACCATGCCTCATCTGAGTTATACTGGCACAACCATGAAGACTACAGAAAACAATCATAGTTCCAACCCCATGAGTCTCCGAATGGTGAACCAAAGCATGTGAGCTACTGCTGTCATGAATCAATACTGAGAGTAAACTGTCAAAGTTTACACCATCAACCATCATAAGATGAATTTGGAGAGTAGGAAAAGTGTGAAGGAACAAATAATCGCTGTCGATCAAGGCTAGGATCAGCGTAATGCAATCTGATTCTTGAGTCCTACCCAAATGAAAACAACAACACCACTCAAGATCCCAAACGTAAGCATGTGAGATGACCATCGAGCTGCAAGGTGACACCTCCAAGGTGGCTGGAAAACACTCTAGATCCATCTCCATGAGAAAGCTACCACCCCTTTGATCAGGAGTGATGAACCAACTCTCCTGAATGCAAGAAACGCAACATGTAGGATGGCTGGTCTGCCTCAAACCAGCAAGCTCGAGTCTCAAAATCTGTCCTGGTCTTAGCCGGGAAACACATTCAAGAGCAACCAATTGCTCATTTCTCCAGCCCATGCTCAAAATCTCTCTCCAATCCATTTGTTGATGAACAAATGGAACCATCAAGAAGCTGCTAACGAAAAAGACGACACCAAAAAGTCTGAAAATTTGATTCTTGTTCCTCCATAATTTCTTCTTTCCACAAACTGTATGCTCCATCAACCCATGTTGAGAATCCCAAGCTTGAATACCCAACTGAAAATAATCTCCAACACTCCGGCAAGGAAACATAGCACATCTCTGAGTGCTAGTCAAAATCAAGTGCATACTTGTAAAATTGGCATTCCCTCTGATGAACCTTTGAAACCTATCCATGAAAACTTCAGGAACACTGAAGCATGAAACATAAGATGACTTCAAATTCAACTCCCAGAGCAGACTAGCATCCCTCAACCCAAGGAATGGATTGACAAGAGTGCAATCACCATATTTTGGTCCCTTTTTCAAAGTGAAGACTGCATCCTCAATTCCCCTTAAGCATTCTTTACTACTCAACATACGCGGCACATCGTCATGAAGTGATATCAAAGCATCCAAGCACTGGAAACCAGAATCAGTTTCATTCTCCTTTTCATCCTCTACTTCATAGAGAGGATTATCATAACTTTTCTCATCACCTTCTTGAAAAAGAGGATTGTCATAAACTTGAAAGTCATTCCTTTCATCTTGCTGCTCCAAATCTGCACATGCAACCTTTGATTTTCTTGTGAAACCTTCAAGATCAAACTCCTCTCGAAGACTATCAATCTCATCAATTACTTGCTTGATTTCTCCAGCTCTTCGTGCATCCTCTTGCTCCTTGAAAAGTTTGAAATCTGCAAACTGGTCTTCAACCTTTCTTAGAGCCAACTGAGTTTCTTTCAACTTGTCCTCTGTTGATTTAAGCTCCAAGGTGAGCTCATCAACCATACTCTCCCTTTCTTCGAAAACAATGAAGGCCTTCTGTGCAGATTCAATGGCGTGATCTTGATCTTCAATCAAGTGTATGTATGCTGATTTCAATGTCTCCAAAGTGCCTCTGATAAGTTGCAAGTTAGGAAGAGCAACTTCATCCTTAACTCCACTTTGTCTCTCTTCAGACTGAGCCTTCCAATAGAGATCATCAACCAAATTGTGTGTGCGATCAAATAGGGATAGCGTTTGTACTTCTTTTCCAAAAGATACCTTGCATTGATCTTCCCACTCATGAACATGCAAAGGCGGTGAACTGCTGATAGGCTGCAACTGAAAATCAGAACTTCGTTCCTTGCCTTTGCTGCCCTCCTTGCTACTCCAACATTCTTGTACTTCACCACCAACTAGCAGAGAATGCTCATCATCATAAAAAGCATCATACTCCACAAATTCTTCAATTCGTTGATTGCAATCAGCTTCATATCTTGATAAATCAGATTTGTGTTTGGTAATTCCTCCAAACCTTTCATCTTCAAGAGCCATATGGCCCTCAAACTCTGTTTCCTCTTCCATGTTACTCTGATCAAACTTGAAAGCAGCCCCAAACTTAAGCATACTAACACCATTGTCTGCTGATAGAGAACCCTTATCGAGTTCCATTTCTTCATCCGGATCAAAGGGAAATTCATCCCATACCGGTTTGTCATCACTAAGTGCCTTCACACCTGGATCCCAAATGGTGAGAGGCTGATTGTTTCGATCACAAGAAGATTGTTCTTTGTGCAACACTTGGAGTGTTGATTCTTGGAATAGGTCAACTCCCAAATCACTAAAGCTGATGTCTTCATAAGTACCTTCCTCCAATGGTTGGGTCTGAGGTTCAAACTCAAAACCACCCTTAGCACTGTCACTGAAAGGAAGTAAGGAATCTTTAGAGCTAGCTGTTAGAAATTTTTTATCATCCTTATCTTCAATGAACCTGTCATCTATAGGTATGTTTCTGATCTCATCATGAACAGTCCTATGCATGCCATAGAGGTCTTCTTGATCACTTGTAATAAATTCATCTTGTGAAAACTCTTGAGGAGTTTGAACAGCAACAAGAGGAAAACTATCTATCACTAAATCTTCAACAAGAGGAGGTACAAACACCTCGAAATCATTACCAACATCCTTTGTGAAGCCCTTAGTCTCAAAACCTTCATGAGATGAATCCAAATTAGAATTCAAGTCTGCTGCTATATTCTTTTCACCGAACTGATCTACATCACTTGCTATCACATGCAAGTCAAGGGGAGTATTATGGGGCTCTCCCGCACACTCCTCATCTGTCAAGGTTTTTTCATCCAACGCCCTATCATTTTTAGGCAAAATGAGCACCTCGCTTGTGCCATCTTCAACACTAGTTGACTGATTTTTTTCTTCATTCTGCTTACTTGTGGGCTGCAACCTACAAACAGGCATTTCTTCTACCTTCCTTGCACCTACAACCATGGCATGTTCTGCTTCCTCCTTAATCATTTTCTTGATGTAGTTGACCATAGCCCGCTTTCCAGGGTGATAATCCCCCTCATAAGTCAAAAAGGTGTCAAATGAAACATCGTTCTTAATCTCATCTGTCAAGCTCTGATAATCTCTGTAGAGTATGTCAGCCTCGTGTTCACATTTCCTCTTGAACTGGCATTCTTTAGAAACCCCAATCAAATCCGACTTCTCAGACTTAGCATAAATCTTTCTGATTCCACACCTTAACTCTGGATCCTTCAATAGCGTATACACATCATGCATTAACTCAAGTAGAGACTTCTCTGTAGTCATCTTTCTCTGTCAAGTGAACTCTGATGGGCACAGGATGGCAGGATCTTGGCTCTGATACCACTGAAATATTCCGAGCCAATTTTTTCGTTTTTCAATTTCAAATTACAAAGCAGTGCACCCGTTAAGGTTAGAGGAGAAAACCAAAACGTGCAAGAAAGCAACTCTAACCAGAATGGCGCCGATGATGGCGAGCATTGGTCAGAGGATCTAAAACAAACTGCTTATGCTGTAACTCTAACCAGTATGGCGCCGATGATGGCGAGCATTGGTCAGAGGGTCTTCTATTCTAAATGCAGGAAAGAACTCAACGTCAAGTATGTGCTACCCAATCCAATGCGGAGTGAGGGGCGACCATATGACGGAGTGATTACAGAAAGCAAAGCTTGAATTGAAATGCTGAAAGCTGAAAACTACTCAACACCCAGAATGTGCTTGCTCACCCAGAATGGGAAGTAGCTACCATAGGGCGGAGATAGATCTATTACAACAACTTTAATGAAAATAAGCGTTACAAATCAGAATATTAAGCAAGATTAAGAACTGCTGCCAGTACTACTGTCAGCTTACAATATGATAGAGAATTCGCCTGCCAAGAGCATAGAGTTAGAACAATTCAACGAGCATTTAGATATAGAATTCTCCTTGCTTAATGGAAATACCAAACTGATTTCTTCTCTCAAAAACCAGATTTAAAATTCTGATCAAATCAGATCTGCACCTTTAAATGCAAAACCAGCAACCCTAAAATCCACTAAAATGCTCACAACTCACTCAATACTTGTCAGAATGACATGAGACTTGATGCAAACGAATGCTAGGATGATGACAATGAAGACTAGACAAAGAAACAGCTGACAAATTGAAGTATTTTTTTTTCTAAACACTTGCCAGGCGGAACAGAATGGTACAGCCTCTAGAAATGTTCTACCAACAAGATAAAATCAGATTCTTCATTATAAATCACCAAAATTTGCACAAATGGGCGCCTAGGGCATAGAAATGGTTCTAGCCAATACCCAGAACGAATATATTTTTATTTTTTGACTTATGAGCAAATACAACATGCAGCTATACTAAATCAGCAACTCCAGAACTTCATTAACATGCTAGAAATTGAACTACAAATGCAAAACTTACTACAAAACACTCAACTAAGCAAACCTCTCCACTAGGTGCTGTCTCTCAAGCACGAAGTCGAGCCCAGACTAGGAGGCATTCATTCCTCGAAGCAATTCCGCAACCATTTCGGCAGCATAACATTAGCATAGACAAAAGATGTGAAATGATGCTCAATGCCTCCTTTTTATAACTTCTTGTTGACTTCTCGAAACCCTAAACTCTTCTTCAAGTCAAAACCCTAATTCCCTTCATGAAATGGCGTCCTTTTTCCTTCAAATTCAATATTGACCATTTTAATTAAATTCAATATTTTAATCAAATCATCACCTTGATAAATGCGCCCAAATTAACTTGCATTGACTTTGGAGAATTCATCAAATATTAAATATATCCTTAATGATGGCGCCACCCTTTGAGTCCACCTTTTAAAATGACATTAAGTCATTCGACTAGGCCAAGGTGATAAAATAACATTTAAATTATAATGTTATTTTTTAAGTGAAATGAGCTCAACTTCCCAAAACTGCATTTTGAAACCCGAAACTGAATACGCCACTTGAGTCAACTGAAGGGGAAGGTCAACTGCCTGAGACCATCCTATTTACTGCCAAAAATAGAATTTACTAAAAATAGTAAATTCCAGAAAATGCTCGGAATGCCGAGATGAACATACCCCTGCGAAGCTCTCTGAAAACCCAGAAAGAATCCGCCATTGAATCCATCATCCCTGAACAAGGACCTCCTCAAAAATAGGAAACCCTAATTTATCTTCCGACTAGCCTTCGGGTTCCCAAAGAAAAGGCCAACGGTCACTAGAAAGATCAGGTTTGAGAAGGGGACATTACGACCTTCCATGAACAGATGCCAAACATCCCCACGTATTCTTTTTATTTTTGAGCATCACGTATATTATGTTTTAAATATTAACTTTCCTTTTATTATTATTGAAACATTAATACTCTTTTGAAATTCCCTTTACAAATATTCATATATATTTAATTTGACTATGTTAATCAATACTTTTATAATTTTACCAAGGCCAAGGTTATAACTTTGCATTTTGTCATACACCGACTCAAAGTTTGATGACAATTGATCCATTGTTAACCACGTTCTCTCCCTGACGATATTTCCCTTTCTCTCGTGGCGTCGGCAATCCTGCATCCACTGACAGAGATTATGGTTAGATCATTCTCGACAACTTTACAATATGCGTTTAAATTTGATTTCATGATTTCATTCAACTTCTCATGAGCAATAAATTCACTGGCAAAATAAAAAGTTCGTTAACATAACAGTTATGATAAAAGAACAACTTTTCATTCCCAAAGTCATAATCACGTGAAAACAGTTACTTGCCGCTAACATTGCATTTGAAATACATAATCAAACATAGTTTCAATGTAAGGGATGTGACAGATTCGATGAGATTTCGAGAGCTTCATGATGGTGTGACAATAACGAAAGATATTAAGGAACTTGCTATTTTAGAGGTGTGTCGGCACGCTTCGCAATTAGGATCGACGACGGGTACCACAACGAATGAAAGCAGAGATCATTTGATACGCATGCAGAGCGAATTAGGGTTTCCAACTTCGGAACCCAAAAAGAGGCATAAAAAGTCAGAATTTTCAAAAACCGATGTAAACCACCGCGATCAGCATCCTTCAGGCTATCTGCTGGTAAAATTTCAAGTCAAACGGAGCACTTACTATTTATAGTAAGTCAATTTGGAAATTGGCTAAAAATAGTAAGTCAGGTGCATGCGCCTACGTCAGTAGTAAGGTCACGTGGTGAGGAACACGCCATTCAAATTTCAAGTTAATCGGAGCAATGGAGCTATCAGAAACAAGCAGTTACTATTTATAGTAAACCACCTTCAAAAACAGGCTAAAAATAGCAGGTCAGCTAAAAGTGGCAGTGTCAACAGGACAACAAGGCTATGAGGATGCAGTGTGCAAAATTTCAAGTCGTTCTGAGCTTCAGAGATGCAAAATCAGAGGACTTACTATAAATAGCAGGGCATGTAAGCTGGCGAAAAAGAGAAAAAAATTCTAAGTTTGGAACTTCATCCAGTAGCCATGGCAAAATGCGCCCAAGTTGGTGAGGTGGAAGCATGAAAAATTTTCTAAGGCAAAGTTTCATCCACCTCCAGGGGTAAAATGCGCCCTCAAGGGATGAAGAAGTTTAAAAAAATTTCTAAGTGTGAGCAATATCCTCTTGCCTTGTCTAAATGCGCCCTCCTCACAAAGCAAAATGATAAAAAATTTCTAAGTATCAACTCTCATCCTTCACCAAGTAAGAAATGCGCCCAACAAGCAAGAAGGTCAAAGAGGTCAATGAAGTTTATCCTTCACCCTTGCCTAAATGCGCCCATTCTTCAAGTTCCATCCTCCTCAAGGCAAGAAATGCGCCCAAATGCATGCATGTGAAGACAAAACCAATGGCATGCAAAGAGACAAAACGTATGCATGCAAGGAGGGAATATTCCAAATGAGTTGAAAGGCAAGTTTTAAAATCCACTTCATAATGCAAATCCGCCCAAGTGTAGAAGCTGGTCAAAGAGTCAAAGGCGTTGGAAGAAGTTTCATCCTCCAGCACATATAAAATGCGCCCATTCTTCATCAACCTCCAAATGCGCCATGCAAGCTGGGAAGAAGACAAAAAGATGTTGACTTCTTTCTCTCCCTTTTGAATGCGCCCAAATATGGATGAAGACAAGTAAATATTGCTAAGCACTGTGAATGTTTTCGATGGTGAATAAAATACGCCTAGGCTTGAGAGATGATATGGCCATGTGATAAAAATAATATCCTAGGCGTTGGAATTTTTTTTGAAAATGTCCTTCATGAAGTGAGATATGCGCCTAAGGTAAAGGTGGATGGATTTAAAGAGTGCCAAGGCGTTGAAGATTCTTAATATCTTCTTGAAATGAGAAATGCGCTCAAGGGGTGATGAATATGATATGTTAGGCAATAAAAAAATAAAATACGCTAAGTATGATGTGCTTTCAAGGAAGATCTTCTAAGTGAAGTCAATAAAATTTTCTCACCATGGCAAAATTTTCAAGGTGATCAAAATTTTTCTAAGGCACAAAATGTTCTCCCTTAGAAAAATGCCTAAGTTTGGAGAGGTGGTAAAAATTTCCTGTGATGAGTAAAATTTGTCGAACATGAAGATGTTGGCATTGCAGGATGGGTTAATAAAAAATTTCTCAAGTCAGAGCAACAAGAAATCTTCACAGATGCAAAGAACAAATTTAAATTTCACAGGGAAATAATTTTCTAAGGTTCAAAATTCAAGAAAAATAAAATGAACCCGTTCGTTGTGCACCCATGAGTTCATCGCGTTTCAGAGAAAATTTTCTTCTGGGTATTGAAGATTATCGATGAGGAGTTGATTTGAAAGTCTTCCACAGTTCGTCGAGGCCTTCAGGATGAGGATTTGAAGTGGGCACTAGGTTGATGAATTTTCCTAAGGGAAATTTTAAAATTTTCTAAGGCAAGTGTGAAGAAAATGTGTTCTCAAGGTAAAATCCTCCAGACAATGAATTTGAAATGAACTGCCTAGGTGAATTTTCCCAAGCACTTTGTGAAGATAGTCTTCCTAAGCCAGAGATGAACGAGATCAAAATTGTGAACTCCTCAGCTGGAAAAGTAAAGGGGATGCAGTTGAAGTTAATATTGTCAAAAGAATGATACGCCCTTGAGGAAGATGAAAATTTGGCTAAGGCATGAAGAATCATGAAGAAAGCGGAAGTTGGCTAGTGGAAGCGATGAACGTGAGAATCTTGGTAAGTTGGATTTATATTATGAAATGTTCTGATACTCTTCTCCTTGCTTGTTTTGCAGGAGGAATGTCAAGGCCAGAGCACGATGACTTGAAGTGGTGAAGCACGATGATATTACAACCTTCGGAGGAAGATAAAGTTATGAGTTTCAATCTCGAAGGAAGAAAGTTGAGAAAAATGGCTAAGTGTTGGAGTTTCTCCTCGAGAATCCAATGTCAGACGGATGGCAGGCGGAAATGATCTAGTCCAAGACTGAAAAACCCTTTAAGTTCAAGAATGGAAGATCAAGAACAGTGTGAACGCGTTTCAAGATTGGAATCTTCTAGAAGGATGATGGTGGACATTATGGCTCATTTATTACCCCACTCTCCTTTGTGGCGGTTTTTAGGGCAAATCTTGTTTAGGGCTGAGGTGGCACAATCTGGGCCATCCAGCCGATTGTAACCCTAGCCGTCTTTTGGACTGGGCTAGCTATATAAAGGGGGAGTCCCCCTCATTTGAATCTCATTAGAAATTAGAAGGAGAATTAGATCAGAGTTAGGATAGTAGAGAAGGAGTAGAGAGCAATTACATAGTTGATAGTATAGTTTAGATTGAAAAGGAAGGAAAGTCTTCCCTTTGGATACTTTGTAAGGAGTTGTCATGTATGCTTTCATAATAAAAGAATTTTCATTGATGGTGAATTCTTCTTTGTTGTGAATAGTTGTTGAGGCTTCTTGTCCTTCCAATTCACGTAGCATCTTGAAATAGCTTAAAGTAAAGTAGATTTCATTTTATGCAAGTACTTAGCAATTGTGGAATGTGGTGCTCGATTTGAACAAGACTTCGTTTGTCCATACCACTAGCGGGCTCCCTGACGGTGGGTTCGCCTTGCGTGGTCAACTGGAACTTTGTGAAACTTAACTTCGATTATGGTTTATATGTTGGCATGCATCGTTGTGATGGTGTCTTCATGCTAGATCGTGATCTGAACATCTTGAGTCACTCCTCTGAAGATTGCACCAGTTCCGCGGAAGCTGTCCGAAGTGAGGAAAAACGGAGCTTGGTTGAAGTCTATGAGAATTGATCACCGTGTCCCACACTTTAGAGTAGACTAGAACACTCTTATCCCTACACTCATTTAATTTCAGTTCATTTCCGGTTAGGATTAGGAAACTTGTGCTCACCTGCCAAATCATTTGAATCATATGACAGCCCTTAGTCCACTGTCTGCTGTCAACTGTCGAACAATTGTGTAAGTCCCCTCATGAGAACACAGCAACTCACATCAAACCAACTAAGGGTATTCTAAGTATTCGGAACCTTGGAGTTGAAAGCATGATCTTACTCGCAATCTTAGCATGTTGAATACTTTGTTCAAGAGAGGATAGGGTATCCGTTGGGAAACTTTATTCTGTGTTGGTGCGGTGTCAAAAACCACGTCAACAAGTAAATGTTGCCATCTTCCCTTAATGGGTGGGGCCAGCATTTCACATTGAAGAATGTAATATTGATTTTATCTTGTGGGTCTCTTAAGAGCTAGCATCGATTTCAATGATCTCTTAACACAAAAAATACCTTATCCCTGAAATTGGATAATATTTAATGAGAAAAAAGTATTAGAGACATAAACATTGCATGACTTGAATGGAAGGGAGCAATAGTAAAATAAAATATAAATAGAGCAACCCTAATTAGATCTATAAAATAAAAATGTCTTCTGGTAGCACAATTAGTCACACCAACACAAGCACTTCAGGGTCAGATTTGCACCTTCCCAAGGTATATTCACATCTCACATTTAAAATTTTTACCTCTCATACACTTTATAAAACGTTTTAAAACACAAACCATTGGATTGGGGTCCATATGTACTCCAAGACAAGCCCCTAACAACACTACAGTCAGTTTCTACATGACCAACTAACACTTCAACTTCTTGTTCAAGCAATGGTCAAGGGAGCTGAAGCAATTGACATGGGAATAGTTTCTTGCAATTTTCCATTTACTCATGACATAGTGTAATATAAGTGGTTTCAATTCTTTTAATTCAACGATCAAAGGGTCAATTTAGATATAAAATTCCATCATTTGGATTTTGTACGCATTCTCAACAAACTCATAACATAGTGTAATATAATTGGTTTCAATTCTTTTAGTTCCACAATCAAAGATTCAATTTAGAGATAGAACTCCATCATTTGGATTTTGTGCACATTTTCAACACACTCATAACATAGTGTAATATAAGTGGTTTCAATTCTTTTAGTTCAACAATCAAATAGTCAATTTAGACATAGAACTCCATCATTTGGATTTTGTACACATTTTAAACACCATTCAATCATTTCAAGATTTGGCTGAATAATGCAATAGTAGATTTCTAAGTTTTTTATTTAATTCTTTGTACAATGTCCTATTGTCATGTCCATTTTTTTAATCCATAGCTATTTAGTGAATGGATTGTCAACGCAAGACTAGCAATTAGATAAGTTGCTAGTTTCTTTCAGTTTTAGTTAGAATGTGTGTATCCTTTTAGGAATAAGGCAGCTGGGTCTTGTGTTGTCTAGTTGAGTAGCAATTGAGTATTTGTGTCTTCGAGTTAAGAAACGATTGAGTATTTAGTGCCCATCAGTTAACACCATTGATTGAGGGGTGGACTGACTAGTTAATTGCCACCAATTTAGGAGTAATTGCCTATGATTGTGGATTGAAAGTTTAGAGGGAGTGTCGTTTAGTTATTTTCCCACATTTGAGGAAATTAATTGTTAGTAGTTGCAAGTTGCAACCATTTGTTGATTGATTTCCCATGATTGAGGATTTCTAGGAGCTTGCTCTATAAAACAGAGCATGAGGCATAATAGAAGGGACTATTGAAACATTAACAAAAAACATTCAACCCTCATTTCAGTGCTAGTGGCATTGCTACAGCAGCTGGGCGCACTGGAGACAAAACCCTTTAGGCGTGAACCTATCATCTTGGGGAAGGAAATGCTTAGGAGCATTGTGGGGTGTATCTTGATAGCAGATTCATACAGAAGACTGCCAACATCATCAGTGAATTCAGACTTGTAGATTGCAGAGTGCATCAGAATCATCACGGGAAGTCAAGTTCTCTATCAGTTAGTAAAGAGTTTGTATGTTGGGAATGCCCAGTGAGTAATATCATGTTAGAAGGTTTAATCTGATTGTATGCATATGACTGAAAAAAGAAAAATAATAAATATTTGTTTGCATGTTGGTTAGAATAGTTTTTAGTTTGTTTTTTCTGTATTGTTTGTCAATGTATATTATAGCGGTATATTTAGTTTAGGTCATTACTGTGAGTTAAGGACATTCAATTGGTAACACTAGGAGGCATAGTACACAGTGTTGCAGGTTGTTGCTTGGGAATTGGATGACATCCTAGATGACCCAGCTTTTTTTGCTTGAGGGCAAGAAAATTTGGGAAGGGAGGATTTGTCATGTACCCCTTTTAATTTGTAGTTAATTAGTGAATGAACTGTCAGCATTCTCATGTGCATGATTATGGATGTTGAGTAAATGATGTTATTGTTATTGACCAAGTTTTAAATATGGTATTAAGTTTGAAAAAGTAAAGATTGTTGTTATATTGCTTCCCCCCCCTCTCTTAGTATAACCGTGTGCTCATCAATTGGTATCAGAGCGGGTTCCTTCAAACTAGTCTAACAAACTAGAAGGTAGATCTAAAGAGCACACGTGAGTGGACAAGAAGGATTCTCTTCCAATAAGGCTCCATTGTTTGATGGGACAAATTATGCATTTTGGAGTTTAAGAATGGAAACTTATATTAGTGTCGTAGGATTTGACATTTGGCAATAAATGGATATCAAACTCCATCAACTCCTCCAACAGATTCAGCAGGAAAGAAGGCAAGTGAAAATAATGCTAAAGCCAAGAATGCAATCTTATGTGGATTAACTGAATCAGAACTTGTGAAAGTAATGCATTGCAAATCTGCCAAAGATGTTTGGGACAAGCTGAAGCACACTTATGAGAGAGACAAGAAAGTGAAGGGAGCCAAATTGCAAACTCATAGAAGCAATTTTGAAAGTCTTAGAATGAGAGAAGAGGAGAATGTTGTTGGATTCTCAAGATTCAATCCCAAAGTATCGGCAATAGAAGAAATGATGGACTTGGACAACCTAACCATGGACGAATTGCATGGAATTTTAACCGCTTATGAGATGAGAACTGAGAGAGATGCACCACTACAAAAGGAGGCTGCATTCAAAGCATTTAAGAAATCGAGGGAGAAGGAAGTAGAAAACAATAGTGCAACAAATGATGAAGAAGCAAATTTTGTAAGGAAATTGAAGAAAGGGTTATGTAAATACAAAGGTAAGTTTCCTTTCAAATGCTTCACTTATGGTAAAAGGGACATTATGCAAAAGCATGCCCTTATTCTTATAGTAGTGATAGTGAAGAAGAGAAGGAGTATAAGCCAAAGAAGGGAGGCAAAAATAATAAGTATCACAGCAACAATAAAAAGGAAAACTTTGAGAAGAGCTTATACTCTTATAGAGATAATGATTCTTCCAGTAACTATGATGTGGAAAGCTGTGAAGATGAAATGCCATTCATGGCTATAGAAATAGAGGATATTAAAGAAAAGGACAAAAATCAAAAGAAGGAGATAGATCATAATCCAACAGATTTGGAAGAAGAGTTGGAATTTTCTACAAGTGAGATTGAGAGGCTGAAAAGGAAAAATCAAAGAAGAAAAACTAGATTTGAAGAAGAAAAGAAGAAATTTATGGAAACTAAGAAATTAATTTTAGACTTGAAGCTTCAAATTGAGGAAAGTAAAAGGATAGAAGATTTAACCAAAATCCGATTTGAAGAAAAAGAAAAAGAATGTGAGAAGATGGAATGTGAAATTGTTTCTGTGAGGAAAGAATTGGAGAAGACAACAACCAAGTTAAACACAATCCTCAAGTTTGAAAAGAGCATCGAAATCCTAGAAGACATCATTAATGGACAAAGGTCATCATCAAATAAATTAGGACTTGGCTATAAAGAAAATCAAACATTCAAAGAAGATTCCAAAGAGACTCCTAAGAAGACATATGAGGGACAAACAAAAAGCCTTGAAGATACTTTCAAAAGCCCTATCATAAATGAAGGTAGCAAGAAGGAAAAAAACTCCTCCTAAAGTTAACAAGGACAATTTTAAGAAGTCCTTTCCTTTGAGGCAAGTGCATACATACAGGTTCAAGAGTACCTTTTATGGCTATTGCTACTTGTTGTAACCTTTTCACACATCACCCCATTCAAAATGGGGACCCCCTAATTTTTGCCCCATTCCTCGTCTTTTGGCTTTGGTTTTGTCTCTTCCTGCTGTCTGCCTTTCTGGGGATGTGCCCGTCTGTGAGCTTAAATGTGAAATTTTGGCTAAATCTGAGAATTAGGGTTTGCTTTCTTCCGGTCAGTTTGAAGTCAAATGGAGTGAGTGATTTGAAATCTGAGTTTGGTGATACATTTAGCATGCTTCCAGCCGGCTCCCAACAAAATTCCATTGAATTCTGACAACTTACTATTTTTAGTAAGTGCCTAATTTGGGAGATTTTCTCAGCACTTTTGAAATTCTGACTGTCACATTGCATCCAGGACACGTCAAATTGCTTGCCAGCAAATTTTGAGTCAGATCTGACAACTTTCTATTTTTAGCAAGTATCACCTTCAGAAGCAGATTTTAGGGTTTGCATGCGAAGTTTTTCAATGCATGTCTGGAGAATATTTCTGGGTTTTTAGAGACCTACGCGATGATATAACATACAAGATGAGATGATGACTTTCAACACTCAACCTTCGGAGGCTATTTTTAGGGTTTGCATGTTGGAATTTTCTACGCATGTCTAGATATTCTTTGCGGGTTTTCCGAAAGCTTCGCAGTGGTGTAACATGCAAACCAGGATCATGACCTTTTTCAAGAGTTGTCTTCAGAGGCTATTTTTTAGGGTTTGCATGCAGGACTTTTCAGTGCATGTCAGGTTATTCTTTATGGGTTTTGTTGGGTGAAAATTATGTAATCAACTTTCGATAGATTACACAACTAGGACTTCAGCCATAGCTATGTGAGATGTAAATCTCTCCTCTCAAAAAGGGGAGGCGCCCTTCTTACTGCTGACAAAAGCGATAGTAAAACAAACAAAGTAATTACAAAATGTACAAAATACTTACGAAGTGGGGGGGTGTGTTACATTCATCCTTCTCTCTTTTTTCAGAGAAGATGTTTACAATGCTTCACTGTTAGAAGTTCTTAATTCATAATAACTCTAAACTAACAACGAGCAGTAATGCCAATACCTCTATCTTGTCAAAGCAAAGCGTAGAGGTACCAGAAGTGATTAACAATAAACTAGTAAAATAAAAGGGAAAGCTCACGAAGGCACAAAGTCATTCCGTAGCTTTTTCAATGGTGGATCTTGTTGTGACCTTTTCACACATCACCCCATTCCAAATGGGGACCCCCTAATTTTTGCTTCATTCGGGTCTTTTGGCGTGGGTCTTTCAGTCTGTCTCTCTCTGTCGGTTCTTTTCGTCTGATGATGTACTTATCATTTGACCTAGGTTTGAATTTTGGCTAAGTCTAGAGCGCTTTCTGATGAATTAGGGTTTACATCCTTCAGATAACTTTGAGGTCAAATTGAGTTGGCTAGTCGATTTTGTAATGTCCCCTTCCAGTTGACATCTCTCAGTGCTTAAGATTAGCCTATTATGTGACCCTCGTAGGCTGATAAGGTGGATAGAGGGTCTTGTTGAGGATTGGCTTGGGTTCAGTTGGCAAAATCATTCAGTTTGGCTTTCGTTTGGGGTCGTTCGGACATCATTTGCTTGACTTACTATTTTTAGTAAGTGGAGACACTCAACAGAGCACCCCTGCTATTTTTAGCAGTATGGTTTGGTCGTATGCGGATTCAGTCACTTATCATCGGGTTTCAGACGGTTCGTCAAATGGACCTGTTTTGAGAGAGATATTAATATTTATTTGCTAAAATAAATATTAATTAATTATAAGCTTATATTATAAAGTTATAATATAATTAAATATTATAACTTAAGTGACTTATTGGAAGGGGTCGACCAACATGAAGAAGGGGCCACTTTTCAATTATTATTTATAATTAAAAAGTGCGTTCAAACTATGGAAAAATTAAAAGAAGAATTCAAAGTTTATTTAAATGATGCTTTTTGGGGAAAATCGACCCAATTGAGGAATTATAAGTTTCTTTGAGAGAAACTCATTTTATTATGTTATGAAAATCAACTTTGATCAATTCTTCCTTCAAAGAATGGAGCCAAGGGTTTCAGTTGTCTTTTTTGCATTGGAGAACGAGCCATCTTCAGTGTCTGCAGTTCAGAGGCTGTGAAATATCAGCTGATTTATTGCTTATCAGAGAGATAGCTTCATCCAAAAGTTATCATAGAGTTTATTCAGATATTACATCTTCAGAGTTTGAATCCAAAAGTTATCAGACAGAGAGATATTCTTGGGCGGCTGATTTAACTTCACATCTGGCATCATTTTAAAGGCCGTACGGATTTCTTCTTGCTGTTGCTGAGTCGTACCATTCTGTTGCTGGGCCATACCTTCAAGTACAGGGCCGTACTTTTCCTTCTAGGGCCAAACGCCTTTCCTTTTGGCATTTTGACTTCATTAAAAGGGACGCCTATTCCTCTAGAGTCTTCTGCAATCTTCTGGCTGAGGGAGAAGCTGATATTTATGACAGGCCGTACATTTAATCATTTCCCAGGCCACTGCAAATCAGGTTTTTATATATATCATATTTTATCATGTCTTCGGTTGCATGTCAGAGATCCATCTTTGTAAACAACTGGAAAGTACAATAAATTTATTCGCTATCATTTCTGAGACTTATATGCTTCAGTTTTTACCTTCTGGAATTTATTTCAATTTTTAGAAGTATTTCTTTCAAAATAGCATTCTTTATTATTGCTTGCAAAAAACTCAAAACATTCAAAAAACACCCAAAAAACAAAAAAATACATTAAGTTCCGGAATAGTGAGAACAGGGGTTTCTACAGATTTCTAAGCTTAGCACTATTATTTGGATGCTTTAGGCAGACCCCCTTTGAATTTTCACTGAATTCTGGCAATTTTCTATTTTTAGTAAGTGTCAGTTTGGGGTTTGATTTCTCGAGATTTTCATGTTCTGACAGCTGCATTGCGTTCCGAGCACTTTGTACTCATCACTAGAAAAATTTGAGCAAAAATGGACAACTTGCTATTTTTAGCAGTTCTGCCTTCGAAGGCAGATTTCAGGGTTTGCATGTTAAATTTTTAGATGCATGTCTGGGGATTCTTTGTGGGTTATTCGAGACCTTCGCAGTGATATGACATGCAAAACGGGAAGACAACTTTCAAGTGCTCGGCCTTCGGAGGCAGATTTTAGGGTTTGCATGTGAGTTTTCTCAACACATGTCTGCATTATCTTTTTGGTTTTTCTGAGAGCTTCGCAACGAGATAACATGCAAGCAGAACCGGTCACTTTTCGAGGACTTACTATTTTTAGCCAGCGCTTGCATGTTGATGAATTTTCTAGGTTTTTAAAGATCTCTCAAGCAGTGTGACATACAAAATCATCCGGCAGCCGATGGGTCACCTTTTCAGACGTTTACTATTTTTAGCAGGTGCACTTCGGTAGTTGCCCGACGCTTCAGAATCACGAACACAGTGACATGCAACAGAAACGGAGTTAAACGGAGCTCATTTGAGACACATGCAAGATGAATTAGGGTCTCAAGCTTCGGGACTCAAAATGAGGGGTCAAACGCCAAAATTTCTGAAAACTGAAGTATCCCATCATGATCAACATCTTTCAAGCAGTCCGCTAGTAAAATTTGAAGGCAAACGGAGCACTTACTATTTATAGTAAGCCACTTTAGAAATAGGCTATAAATAGTAAGTCAACATTAGGCGCCAGTGTGAACAGATAAGTCAAGTGATGAAGACCACGACATTCAAATTTCAAGTCAAACAGAGCTGTGGAAGTCTCAAAATCAGGCAGCTGCTATAAATATTAAACCACTCCCAGAAACATGCCAAAAATAGCAGATCAGCGCGAGGCACCAGTATGAACAAATCAACTTGATCATGAAGACCCCATGGCGCAAATTTCAAGCTGAACGGAGTTGCAGAGGTTCAAAAAGGAAACACTTACTATTTTTAGCAGGCTTGTACAGAGGAATTAGGGTTTCCTAAATTCAAGGGCAGAACATGACAATCATGCAAAGGCAACATCTAGTCACGATAAACACCCTTCAGGCAATCAGCACGCCACATTTGAACTTATTCTGAGCAGTTGCTAATTTTAGTAATTTGCAAAAAATAGCAGGTACAAGGCAGATATCAGGGACCAACAGCTCAACCACATCCCGAAGTTCAAAACAAAGCAGAAATCAAGCCTTTCAGAGTCAAAAATCAGTTCAAAGCACGAAATGTGGAGAACTTTCTAAAAATAGAAAGTTAGGACAAGCTAGGGTTAGCATGAACGAGTCACCCCAAATTAGGCAGAGAACATGAAATTCACTAAGTTTGATAAAATTTGGAGTCCAGTATCAAAATTCGCCCTAGAGGCTACCTGATGAGGATGAAATTTTCTAAGGCATGAAATTTGAAGCTCCAAGGGCAAAATGCGCCCAAGCTTGAGAAGATGGAGTCTAAAATTTGCCTAAGTGTTTCAAATTTGAAGTAAAGGCCTTAAAATGCGCCCTTGAAGCTGGAGGAGACTGGAAAATCCACTAAGTATGTGAAATTTGAAGCTCAGGTCCTCAAATGCGCCTTCACTTGGAGTTTGAGCTTGAAAAGTTTTTAAGTATTTTAAATTTGAAGCTTGTTGTACCCAAAACCAAAATTTTTGCTTCATCAAGGCATTTTGTTTAAAGAGTCTAAACCTTGCTAAAATGATGTCAAGTACAGTTTTTGGGCAATATCAAGCATGGAGTTTTTGTCAGTAGTTTGTCAGTCAAAGGCAATTTTATTGATCAGAACCTGAATCGGAGACTCAGAACGGAACATTTCATGATGGAGGAGCATTTCGCGATAGCATTTCACGTTGCACATGGTCATTTTAGTGATCAAGACGAAGTTTTTAGTGATTAAATTATGAGGATTTCTCAGAGAAAAGCAAGAAAGCGCAACTGTAGCCCAGGGGCGCCCTTCTGTTTGAAGGTCAAGATCTTGTTGAAAATGCTCATAAGTATAGTCAAACTCTTCAGAATTGGTTTGGCTATCCGATGAGCTATCCAGCGAAGCTTTCCGAGAACCATAACTCCGGTAACTGGCAACAGAAGTTGAAATTCCCAAAGTTCTACATGGCAGAAACTTGTCTTTCTCCAGCAAAAGCCCGCCTGTAGCTTGAGGGCGCCCTTCTAGAAGGAGGTTTGGATTTTGGTTCTTCTGATGACTGATGCAGTTAATCTTTTCATGACAAGGTCACAACAAGTACCCAGAAGAAAATTCCCTTCGGAAAGCATCAAATTCATGGGTCTATAGAAGGGGTACTTTTAATCTTTTGATTTTTAGACCTTAGAAAATATTTTCTTCAAAATTTATCTTCATTCTCCACCTCTGGACTTATTTTTCTTGCTTGGCCTTGACAATTTTCATCAATCTCATGAAGCTAGCGCATTTTCACTCCTTCCTGCCAATTTATCAATGCCTCAGAAAATTTCATCACCTCTTCAAGCTTAGGCGTATTCCTCTAGGGGAGGAGGGACTTCAATACTTAGAATTTTTTTTATTATCTCCATGAGCATGGGCGCATATAGGGGGTCTAGGAGGAATTTTGAACACCTTAGACAATTTTTCTCCCATCCAAATTTCTTCACTTTGGGCGCATTTCACTTGGGGTGGAGGAACTTCAACAATACTTAGAATATCACCTTCAATACCTGTTGTGACCTTTTCACACATCACCCCATTGCAAATGGGGACCCCCTAATTTTTGCTTTGTTTCAGTCTTTTGGCTTGATTTTGGTTTGTTTTCCTACTGTCTCTCTCTTTGCTGCTTGTCTTTCTGGGGATGTGCCCGTCCAAATTGAAATTTTGGCTAAGTCTGTAGAATTAGGGTTTGCATTTCTCACGTCGGTTTGAGGTCAAATCAAGTTTGGCTATTGAAATTTGAGACTAACATTGTTGTCAGGAGGGCTACAAACAAGTTTCCACTGAGTTTTCACCAAGTTCCGACAACTTACTATTTTTAGTAGGTACTTGATTTGGGGCATTTTCTCAGCACAGTTGAAATTCTGACCAATACACTACATTTTGAGCACCTTGAGCTATCTGCTTGCAAATTTTGAGCTAGAACAGACAACTTGCTATTTTTTGCAGTCTAGGCTTCAGGAGTTGATTTTAGGGTTTGCATGTGAAGTTTTTCAACGCATGTCTGCACATTCTTTGTGGGTTTTTCGAGGGCTTCGCAGTGGTATAACATGCAAACTAGGATCAAGACTTTTTCAGGAGCTGTCTTCAAAGGCTATTTTTAGGGTTTGCATGTCAGAGTTTTTAACGCATGTCTAGATATTCTTTATGGGTTTTTCAAGAGCTACGTAGTGATGCAACATGCAAAGCGAGATCAATTTTCAGAGACTTACTATTTTTAGTAGGTCCATTCCGGCAACTGCCCAACACATCAGTATCACAAACAGGGCGAAGTGCAACAGAAACGAAGTTAAACGGAGGTTGTTTGATAGACATGCAAGTCAAATTAGGGTTTACAGCTTCGGGACCCAAAATGAGGGGTAAAATGCCAGAATTTTCGAAAATCTGTGTATCCCATTGCGATCAGTATCTTTCAAGCTATCCACCGGTAAAATTTGAAGGCAATCGGAGCACTTACTATTTATAGTAAGGCGTTCCAGAAACAGGCTATAAATAGTAAGTCAGCATCAAGCGCCAGTGTGAACAGGCAAGTCTACCGATGAGGATCACGCCATTCAAATTTCAGGTCAAACAGAGTTGGGGAAGTATCAAAATCAAGCAGTTGCTATAAATAGTAAACAACCTTCAGAAACATGCTATAAATAGGAGGTTAGCTCGAGATGGCAGTGTGAATAGACTAACTAGGTCATGAGGATCTTGTGGTTAAAATTTCAAATCAATCTGAGCTTCAAAAGAGGGAAAACTTGGAACTTACTATATATAGTAAGTATTGAACTGGCAGGAGGATAAAAAATTCTAAGTCTGAAGTCTGTCTTGCAGGACCCTCAAAATGCGCCCTGTCTTGAGCTAGCAGAAGGTTGAAAATTGTCTAAGGCAAAGTTAAATCTTGCATGACCCCTAAAATGTGCCCTCAAGCTGGCAGGAAGATGAGAAATTTGCTAAGTCTGGAGTTAAATCCTACAGGACCCCTAAAATGCGCCCAACTTGCTTTGAGGGTGATGAAAAAATTCTAAGTTTGAGGTTAAGTCCACATCCACCCCTCAAATGCACCCTCATCTCAGCTGGTGATAGAAAAAAAATTCTAAGTCTGGAGTTAAGTCCACCTCCACCCTCAAAATGCGCCCAAGGAGAAATAGGGTGATGGAAAATTCTCTAAGGCATGAAAAATTCTTCCTCCACCCCCAAAATGCGCCCAAGCTTGTGAAGGGGAATGGAAAAGTTTCTAAGTATGCAAAAATGGAAGCTCCACTAGTAAAATGCGCCCAACTTGCATGATGGCACAAAATATTTCTAAGGCATGAGCAAACTGGAAGTACCTTTAGTAAAATGCGCCCACTTCACCTGGCAAGTTAAAAAAAAGTTTCTAATTATAAAAAATTCCTCCACCACTAGCTATATGCGCCCAAGAGGATATAGGAGGTTAGAAATTTTCACTAAGGCGTTGAAACTCAAAGTACACACCTTGAAATGCGTCTTAACATGGAGATGGATTGGAAATTGGTCTAAGTCCCTGAAACTTGAAGCTCAGCTAGTCATATGCGCCCAAACAAGGAAGGTAGATAGGAAATTTTTCTAAGTTATGAAAATTGGAAGCTCAGGGTCCTAAATGCGCCCAACCTTGAGGAGAAGAATGTTGAAAATTTCTAAGGCAAATAAACTCAAAGCTTGAGGGGTCATATGCGCCTAAGAGTTGAGGAGGAAGTTTGATATTTTCTAAGTGTTCAAAACTTGAAGTGGTTACCTCTATATGCGCCTTGACTTGTGGGAAGAAATGGAAAATGTTCTAAGTGTTGAAAATTGGAAGTAGAAACCCCTATATGCACCCAAGTTGTCAGGATGAATTGAGAAGTTTCAAAGTGATAGAAATTGGAAGTAGGTCACCATAATGCGCCCAGCTGAAAGAGGATGAGTTTGAAATTTTCCTAAGTGTCAAAAGGAGAAGAAATACGCCTAGAGAGGAAGGATGAAGATGAATTTTGATGATGAGATATTTTTCTAAGGTATAAAATTCAAAAAATTAAATGTACCCCTTCATAGTGATACACATGAATTTTGCGTTTTCTAAGGAGAATTTTCTTCTGGGTACTGGATACCTTCATCAAGAAGATGATTTTGAAACTTTTCACGCTTCACCAAGGACTTTAGGATGGAGATTTTATTCGAGCGCCTAGTTGATGAAATTTACTAAGGGAAATAAATTATTTCTAAGGCAGAAGGGCTGGAAAATTGGCTAAGGCAAAGAAAGGGTATCATGTTGGTTGGAAAACTTTCTGAGGCAAAGGGAAATCAAACAACACCCTTCGAGACGCGCCGTCAAGTTGGATAAAAGTTTCTAAGGCACAACTTCAAGCTTCAAAAGAAGCAAAGTACGCCCAAGGGGTGTAAGGCGAAATTCTCTAAGGAATGAAAACGGAAGCTCAAGTCTCCAGATGCGCCCTAAGCGGGATGAATGATAATGCGGAAATATTCTAAGGCCTGAGGAACTTAAAGGCAAAAGTTGTGCTAGAGGAAAAGGATGAACTAGATCACTCAGGCCTGGGAGATCAAAACGTCGAGATTAGGTAAGTGAAGTGGATTTATACTGTAGGTGTTTTGATGCTCTTCCTTTTGTTTATTTTGTAGGATGAATATCGGGACCAAGGTAGGAGGACTTGAGATGATGGAGCAAACACCCCAAAATAACGTTGCAACCTTGGAAGAGATGAAGTTACAAGCTCCTCCATGATGTCTCAGTTGCACCCAAAACATGAAAGAAGAAAAGTTGCAAGAAATGGCTAAGTGTTGGAATAACCTAATATGCACTCAATTCAGAGAGGTAGGTGGCAAGGAGGAATGATTGAACCTTTCAAGTTCAAGATGGAGGGAAAGATGAAGGCCCAGGCGTTGGAAATTGACATCATAACAGATTAAAGAACAAAGTAGAGGAATTATTCTTAAGTGTGAAGACCTTCTTCGGCAATGACCCAAAAGGACGTTCTCCAGCGTGCTTTGTACAACTCAAGATGCAGTGGCAGGAAGGAGGAAAATCACCATCAAACAAGTTAAGAAGTTTCCGCCTTGGAGTCAGATCGAGAACGTACCTGCCATATCAGTCCAAGAAATTGAAGCAATATTGGCCAAACTCATCCAGTTTGCAGCCGGATAAGGAACAGTGCGAACGCGTCTATGAATAGAAATCTTCTAGAGGATGGTGGACATTAATTGTTCATTTATTACTCCACTCCTCTTTTTAGGGTTAGGGCTGAGGTGGCACAATTTGGGCCATCCATCTAATTGTAATCTGAGCCATCCATTGGACTTGGCCAGCAATATAAAGGGGCATCCCCCCTCATTTGTACCTCATTAGATTAGACATTAGATCAGAGATTAGAATAGAGAGACAGCTAGGTGATAGCTTAGAGGTAGCTTAGTATAGATTGATAGGATAGTTTGAAGAAGAGGGAAAGTTTTCCCTTTGAAAACTTTGTAAGAAATTGTTGTGAACGCTCTCTCAATAAAAAGAGTTTTCATTGATGGTGAATTTCGTCTTTTGTTGAGAGTAGCTAGCAAGGTTTCTTCGTCCTTCTGATTCGAATAGTAGCTTAAAGTTGGGTAAATTTCATTTCATGCAAGTAGATAGTAATAATGGAATGTGGTGTTTGATCTAAGCAAGCTTCGCTTATCCATACCACTAGTAGGCTCACTAACGGTGTGTTCGCCTTGTGTGGTCAATTGGAAACATTGTGGGCCTAACTTCAATCACAGTTTGAATGAT
>VDFB02287925.1:0-47845 GCA_007258455.2 Sequoia sempervirens | reverse complement strand
CATTTAATTTCTCCATATCACTCACTACTGCTACCTCCATGCCTACACAAAAAATCCCTACGCCCACCAAAACTTCCAATAACCTAGCTTTGATACCAGTTGTTAGGACTTGAACAGAGGATGTGTGTGATGATAGCTATAATAAACTATACAGTAGTGGAAACAATCATAGTTTCAAAAGCAGAGGAACAAAACAAAATAGAGAACATAAAACAACAAGAATAGAGGATACAGACTATAAAGTACATAAAACATGCTCATAGAAAAAAAATGCACTATGAATACACAACAAAATATAACAGAAGAGCCCAAATACATCTTTTTGTTGTTGCACAATAAGCAGAGATTTTTCCTCTTTCTTGCTTGCAAAAATAATTACAAATGCCTCTATAAATAGAGGTCTTAGAATTCTCTAGAAACTCTTTGTATTCAAAAAACATGCATAAAATGTAGATGGAGGAGAAGAGATTAGACTGTCGGTGGAAAGAAATGGCAGTGAGAAGTTTCTATTTTAAATGTTTTTGTTGACTTGAGCGCTTTGTTTGGTGATAGGCACTTCGATATTAAATGATGTTTGTGCAGGTGATCTCCTTTTTGCAAACTTTATTCAATGCCTTTATTTGCTTCATGCATGTGTTCAACAAAAGGTGCACTCAATTCTTAGCAAAGTAAGCTTCTGAATGATCTGTTTCCTGGAAATCATCATTCATTTTCTAGTATAGAAGAAGGAATAATCAAAATCAAGCATGATCTTTAGGGGAGCCATGAATCAAGGTTCCTTATAGTTATAGACGATGTTGATCATCAGAAGTAGTTAGATGCCCTGCTACCCATAGATGCCCTCAATCCCAACAGTTTGGTGATCGTCACTACTCACGATGAGAGACTTCTTATAAAGGCCGAAGTGAGATTTTGTTACAAGATGAAAGAAATGAATTGAAAACATATTAAAGAGCTCTTTGGTAGGCATGCATTGAATAGACAATCTTGTAAAAGTGGATTTGAGAATTTGGTAGATAGCTTTTTCAAAGTGTGTGGAGGCTTACCTCTTGCTCTTCAAGTAATGGGTGGGCATGCTTTTGGCAATGACAAGGCTTATTGGAAGTTACAATTAGGTGTTGTTAATGCAAGTCTCTATCAAAAATACTTCTTTATGGACATAGCATGATTTTTCATAGATAAAGGTATGAGCAGTGCCATAATTATATGGAATGCTTTAGGTTGGAGAGCTGAACATGTACTTCAAAATCTCAAAGATAAGTTCCTTGTTGAAGTGAAAACTTATTTTGCTTGGATGCATGACCACAATGATTGGTGTCTTCCCTCTACAATGTGCTATTATGAGCCAACATTTGTTTTAAGAATGCAAGACCACCTCTGGGACTTTGCAAGAGAAATGGGAGATAATGAAATGAACCATCCTCGTAAGTTGTGGAATTTTGAAGATCTTGTATTTTTTTTTTGGAAGCCTTAAGTTCATGCTCCTAGTTGGAAATGGTTTATTTTTTGTAAGCTGCTACCAAAATTATTTGCAACTTAGACTGAACATTTTCTAACTAGAAAGAAATTTGAATTTAGATTCGAACAAGCAAAATCAAGGGATTCAAAGATACCGTTGTTGGGTCCTAAGGAAAATGTTTCAGATGTTCTAGTCTTACTCACGACCTTAAAAGTGGTTTTGATATGACATATTTTCTGAAGAGTTCAAAGACATCAACTGATTTACAATGGCTTCAACTTAAATTTTATTGTGGTTGTTATCCATATATTTCTAAACAGATTCCTCTACAAAATTTGCACACTTTAAGTCTTGAATGAGTATCACCTGTGAGATTATAAAAAAGGGATGACCAGGTATATGCTTTTTCGAGATTGAAAATTTAATTTTGGTATATCAGTATCCAATTAGTTCATTCTTGTAAGATTTTTATTATCGAAAAAGCAAGTAGTTTGAACAAACTGATTGTAAATTCCATGTTCTACTCAAGTTGAAAGAGCTATTTGGTGACTTTTCGGATATGGATATTTCAAAATCCAATCTTGAAGATATGATATTGAGTGATTTAAACAAACTTGTGAGTTCATTTGGAATGTTCAAACATTTAGAAAGTTTTTGCTTAGAGTTTGGGTATGAAATCATGCTATCAAATATTGAATGGAATTTCTTGCTAAGATTTGTAAGAGAACTCACCGATCTGAAAAATTTATGGTTGAAATGCTTTAAGGTAGAAGGGGAATTCGCTTAAAGCAATAGGGGAGAGACAAATAATGATCGGTTTGGGAAGCCTTGAAGCCATAACTCTATGTTGTTGGATAAATAATAAACATTGTGTAATCAGTATAGTTAACAAAACAATTATGGGAGACAACAGTTACATGATTCTATTTAATGTAAACTTGTATAAATATACTTTTATATGAATGAGAAAGCAACGAATTTATGATGTGAAATATTATTGTGTTTTCTGTTTTGTATCCTTCATTTGGTATCAGAGTGTTGGGAAGGAAGTTTTGTCAGAACAAGTTGTAGTTTGTTTGTTGAGAAGAGAACACGAATCGATGCATCAAAGGTATGCACATCTTAGTTTCGGTGGTTTACTTTTTCTTAAAAAGAAACATATGGCTGAAGAATTACCATTTCTTAAGAATATAGAAGACATATGTGAATAGTGTTTGTTCAGAAAACAACACAAAAATACTTTTTTGATTGGTTTGTCAAGAAGGGAAAGAAAACCACTTTAAGTCATTCATACTGATCTAGGGGAGAGGACCCAATAGTGGTGCACCCTAACTTTATGGGTTGACATAGCAATGAACATGCAACATTGACATTAAAAAATTATATCCCTGAGTGGCCAAGGATGTGGACAATTCAAATATTTCGTTTCACCCGCATAGACCGAGAAAAAAGGTGTCATCAACATGCTTTTTGTTGAGGGGTCATAATAGACCCCAAAAAAAAGTTAGACCAATAGTGGTGCATTAAATTGTTTTTTAGTGCATCAATGTGACATCATATGATTTGTTGCTTTTTGAATGTAATGGGCATATTTTGTTCAACTATTGGATCCTCTCTTACAATTACTAGTTCTATACTTTTAAAATATTGATCTTTGAATGCACATGTACTATGACAACTATTGGTACCCACGCCACTATTGGGCCCTCTCCCCTATGTGGTCCTATGGAAACTCTCACTAAATAAATCCAATTTTTTTCCTTTTGCGATCTTTGGCATTCGCTGGATAGATGATCTGTAGATCATCATTTTTCTTGTAATTATTTTTGTTGATACTTTATAGCTGTAATTTTCTTCCAACCTGAACTAATACTCCATCCGCAGTTCATTCGTATGTACTCTTCATTTGTCTGTCTATAGCTGTACAAAAAATCAATATTCATATATCAAAGATGAGAGTAATCATGTGAAGTTTGGTGGTTTACGAAGAATGCTGAATATTGTCTTGTACGACATCAATAAAGTTGTCTGGTAGTGGTTGGATTTTGTGACGATTCCTCGAATTGAGATTGCAGATTGATATTGCAGATTGAGATTGTAGAATGACTACGTTGATGATTGGAGATGGCTAGAGTGCTGCATCACTGTCTTTTGGATTTTTGTTCTTCAAATCAAAATGATCATTATGGGAGAGGGAATATTGTAATAGCCATTTTTTTCTCCAATCTTTATTATGGGAGATAATGTTGAATAAATAATAAATATTTTGTAATCAGTATAGTTACCAAAACAGTTATTTATGGGTGACAACAGTTACATGATTCTGTTTGATGTAAACTTGTATAAATATACTTTTACATGAATGAGAAAGCAACAAATTTATGATGTGAAATATTATTGTGTTTTTTGTTTTGTATCCTTCATGTGTGACGCACTAAAAACAACGGTGGTCTCAATTAGTGGACAGTTTTGTCCCACCCTTAAATTTATTATACTTTATTCTATGGTGGATATAATTGAAGTGGATTTAACAAGGGTAATGACACTGGAATGTTTAGTGCTATTAGAATGTGGAGAGTTGCAAAAAGTACATTATGCAATGATCTACTACAACTTGAAATGTTTCGTATAAAATTATGCCAAACTATCAGAGAGTTTCCAAATTTTGGGCGTGTTGGTTGTCTTATGAGGATCTATATTTGCCGTTGTCAGAAACTGCGGGATATATCAGCTATTGAAAGATTGAGTGGATTAAAGTGGATCTATATCGTGTATTATCCAGAGTTGAAGAATGTAAAAGTTATTGAACAATTAAAGGGATTAAAGAGAATCTAGATTCAAGAATGTACAAAGATGGATGGTGTAATTTATTTTAAAGAATTAAAGGAGTTGAAGAGAATCTACATTGGAGGTCTTCGAAGGCTATAGAGTATAGGGGAGAGGAACTAGTAGTTGAGCATGTTTCAATAGTTGTGATAGTAGTTTTTTATATAATCCTCAATATTTTTATCAGTATTGGACCAATAGTTGTGACATGCCTACCCATAATTAAACAAAATGTATTCCTTTAATCTAGAAAACAACCAATCATGTGATGCCACATCAACGCTCAACTACCCATGATGTGAATGCACAAGTATTGGTCAACTATATCTTGACAAAAAACATGCTAATTTGGCATCATATTTCATGATGTCACCTAGAAATGAAAGCTATAAGTAGGGGATGTGCCAAGTAAGTTGCTATAAAAAATTGGGAGTGATTTAAAATCTTCACATAGGATAATTAGAAGCGCGAAGTTAGGGTGCATGACTACTGGGTCCTCTCCCCTAAAATGTATTCAATTTTTAATATGTCTAGAGTGCATTATCATTGCTAAATGTCTAAAGCTATAAAAAATAAGGGGTATTGAAGAATTGAAAAGACTGAAGGGATGACTATTTCAGATAGTCCTATGATAATAAATGTGTACAAGTTTATCAATATTGAAGCATGAAAGTGCAAAGAAGTAATAGATGACAATGTTCAATTGTGAAAGCACAGATGTTAAGCTACTTTCCCCTACATAATATTTTAGTATAGTGAATCTCATAAGGTAAAATAGGAATGAGAGATATAATGATCAACAAATAACTACACTCCTCATATATAATAGTCAATGATAATTTCATTTTGGTGTGTGATTATAGCTAGATCTTTCACTATTATTTTGGGTAAGTGGAAAGACCAAATGTATTGATGATATACAAAGAAATGATGATGAAAGAAAGAATTCAATTGAGTTAAATTTTTCCTTAAATTTCTTTTTTATCATTTGGGTTTTATGAATTTGCATGAAGGACCAAGTCACCTAGGTGAGAGTCTTGTTTAATGATTCCTTTGTTGTCTTTGGTATATGCATAGATTGTTTAATATGTTGACTCCTCTTTCATCAAAAGTTTTGAACTCTTTTATGTGTTCTCAATATGTGTACATAATCATCAATTCGTCACAAAGGGAAACAGGTATCAAGAATCTTAATTAAAATAGATATAAAATTAAATTCATGATTCATACAATTTAACCAAGGTTTTCTACTTCAACAACACATATTTACAACAATAGTGATAGCCCAATAAATTATACCAAAACAACCAAGAAATTACAAGATTACCTTGTAAGTGGTTGTGATGTAATGTATATACTTAGAGTATTGAAAATAAGATCCATTGGACAAGGTGGATTATAAAGTAAAAGATGATTGATAATAGGAAACCTCATGACATCCAATATAAAATATCAAAAGGAAGCATAGGACACAAAGAGAAAGTTAATGAATTTTTTTTGAAAACACCCACATGGGAGATCCCATCAAATGTAAACATAATATATTATAAAAGGAACCCACTCTATAAAGACTTTAAATCAAAAGGAGAAAAGATAAAAGCCTCCAAAACTAGCTAAGAGAAATACATATGAAACATTTAGTAGATTTGCATGGTTTAATAAGCTCACTTTACCTGCTCTAGAACCAAATCTATAGGCATCATATTTTCACTTTTTTATGTTTATTTTTCAAATGCAACAAATATTTATTTTGTTTTATGCAAGAAACATGTGGATATAATTGATGGATTCCTTTTTGGTGACTTTTGATTTTGAATTTGATAATGAAGGCTGATTTGATTATTGTTGATGTTGTATTCTAGTTTATTAGCAATTATGATTGATTCTTGTGAGGATAAATGCTCTTTTATACTCTTTTAATGGGAGGAGATATGCTTGTGTTCTTACTATTTAACAATTTTTTTTAATCATTTCTTCCTCATTCTTTCTCTTTCCTTATTCTTTTCTTAGGGTATATTAATGTCTCATTTTGTCATTGTTTCTTATGCAGGAGGATCTAAGGGTACTAGCAATCTTGCATCACCAAAAATATTGTTTTTCCTTTTTTCTTTTTTTCAATAAGGGCTTAGGGGTCAGGAGAATAAATATTTTGATTTCAAACTTTGTAATTTTCCTTGTGGTGAAATTATAATTGTAGTTTTGGTGGGAATTATGCATTTATGAGTATTTTCTAAGGAAAATTTGGGAAATACCCCTCTTGGGCATCCCATTTGGGGTGCATGTGATTGCATGTTCAATTGCATGTTTGTACCACAAGCTTCACATGTTGTTACATGCCCATATTTGGATCTGTCAGAGCCACTGGGAATCTTTGAAGGTGTCATAGCTAGCAAAGATCATTGGTCAAGATCTAGGCACCCATAAATGGGTCATATTTGCAATGAATAATTTAATATTTAATATTTGTATTCTTCTCAAAATGGAGCATTGGATTTCAAGGTGGTAAATGGAGGTTATCTTGGAAACCAATAATGGTTTTCTCCTCACACAATTTATATAAAATGATGCTTATTCTTTTGGAGAAGGGGGATTTTGGAGAAGTTGTGGTTGCATAACCAAATGTTGTCGGAATGATGCCAGAATGTTGAAGATATTCTATTGCAGATTTTTTATGTATAAATCCCAAATTGTAAGGAAGCCCATGAGCTTCAATTTGATGTAATCATTTTATTATTTAAGCAAATAAGAATGTTGCCAATTTTCTTTCTTTAAACCTAAAATTTAATGGCATATTGTAGCCATCTTGTAAGTCTCTTTGTGTGTGTTTGATTTCAAATTTGCAAGGGGAGACTACTCCCCTTCATCAATTTCTATTATATTTCTCTCATTCTAAGTTTTTTTGTACACTGTTACTCTTTTAAAATATAAGTAGATCAAATAATTTGCAACATGTATTCTCTTCAAATTATGTTAAAAATATTTATATATTTCCTTTTAATATGAATTGATGACACATTGGATGTCATGAAATACCAAGACATGTACAACATGTCATACAAACATGTGAAATTGGCTCATAAAATTAAAAAGAAGGGGAAAATTTTTAACTTTAAAAATTATAATTGAAGTTCATCCTTTTATCATTACACTCCTCCATGAATAATGAAAGACAATTTTTTTCACAAAACATGTTAGGAGGACATATAGCACTCCTTTCCAATATTTCATGAAAGTCCAATATAACCTAACATGAGATTTACTTTATTTTCCAAGGGAAAAATACTCCATATAACTCCATTGATCACCCAACGAGGAAGATCACTACCAACATCCATATAGCTGTAATTTCTCCTCTCCATCTTATGATTATTGACATTGAGATTTAGTTTGTATCTCTTTATAAATATTTTATAGAAGATACTTTTTACATATTTTTCCTATGTCTTGTAGCTTCAAATGGAGAGTGTATGACAAATAATGAACCTACATGATGACTTGTTACAAAATTTATCACTTTGTATGAACCCCTTTCTATATTATTATGTGTTTAAATATTTATTTTACGTGCATCTTTTTGAGTGTTACATACATTGAGCTACATGATCATTCTAGGATTCACATGCACTTCAAAGTTCCCCAGACACATTGTAAAGGTGAATTTTTTATATCGATGTAATTTCCTATTTAAATTTATCTATTTTAATGACCTAGGAATAGGGTCACACTAGATATTTAGTTCACCTAGAGAATTTTTTCTTAATGACATGATTTCATCCCAAGAAGAAAAAATGCTTTGGTACATATAAAAAGATATCCCCTCATGTATATATAGTGTAAGGAGAATTGTTTAGTGCTAAATAATATCATTAGGATCCTATAATATGAGTTTTTGAGGTATGAAACTTTGTTAAAAAAACCTCTGTGAAGCTGATAAGTTGAGTTGAAAATTTATCAAATAAAGATAAAGGTAGCAATGAATGTTAATGTAACTGGTGGAAATGAATTTTTCTACAACAAGCATTGGATGTTTCTTTTGTTTGATATAAGCACATGTGTGACTATTTAATAATAGGTGTCTTTGTGGTGACAAGTGATAAAGAAGTTGATATTAAAGGACAAATTGATTATTGTTGATGCCTTATTATAGTAGGTTAGAACTAATGACTAATTCTTGTGAGAAGAGAAATATTTGTGTCCTATTTATACTGTTCTAGCATGTGGTCCTTATATGCAAGACTCTAATGATGATGTCTTTATATAGAAAACACTTATGCAAAATTTGTCTTCACATGTGAATTTTCCCATAGAGTTGTTCATGCATTTGAGTATCTTTGGGTCCCAATATTCTTCTAGGAGGTAGTAGATATTACACAAGTAATTGGTAAAATACTTGATGTTATTTGTTGTAAGAGAGGGGGACCAACCACGTTCAAGGCCCCAGGTCATGGAGAGCCAAGAGCGGAAGGTTGCCCTAACTTACCTCACTCTAAAGGGGTGTCTTGAAATGAGGGATGAGAATGATGAGGACTATAAGGTTGTTTAATCACTCTATAGAACCAAAATCTAGAATGGGGCTAGGTGAGCCATTTTTTGAGTTCAACACTATACCTCAGGTATCTCTCTACCCAAGGAAGGGAGTGTGGTTCTAGGATGATAGTGCGACACGCTGGCATCTCTCAAGTGCACTGGCGTTCATATGACCAGAGGACCAAAAATATAATAAGAACCACTAGAAAACAAGTTGATAGACTAGCTAGTCACTTCTAAAGGAACAAAATAGAACTATAAAGTAGGAAAGATACAAATGAATATGGTAAAGTATATGAAAGCTAAGGTGACAAAGACAGTCTCACAAAGATGCTCGTTTTCCAGCTAGCTCCAAAAAGCACATCCACCTACACACAAGAAAGAGGAAAAATTGTTGGGGGCTATATAGGGGCCTACCTCATTTAGACCCCTGTTTTGGTGTTTCCACCTCCACGGAAAACCAAGATAGCAACGATAGAGAAATATATGAAAAAGAAGTAAAGGAGAAGAAGCAAGTAACACTAGAAAATAGTATTAAGCTACTCAACCAAATTGTAAAGGAGAGGAGTACAAATTCTTACCACCTCCACCAAGATCTCACTAACTAATGGAGAAAAGAGGACTTGAAAAATCACCATAGCCTCAAATGTGATGAAGGGAGGTGTTTTAAAACCTCAAGCCCCTACTGCAATGACTTATGCCACTCTTGTTATATAGAGTTGATGGAGTGTTGTTGCTACTGCTATTGAGTGCAAATGTGTTGTTTGAGAGTGAAAAGGAAGGTTGAGAATGCTTGAGAATGCAAGAAGTGATTACTAGAACACTTAGAGGGTGAAATGGAATGAGAATGGATGAATTTGAAGGAATAATGAGCAAGAATAAGGCATCTTCAGGTCGGTTGGTTGAAGAGGGACATTACAACTCGTTCCCAATGGGAAGTGTAACACCTCTTCCAGCTTCAGACGTAGGAATATTCCATGGACATAAACATATCACGCAGATGTCTGCGTGTCGTGCGGGCATCCCCTACAATTATTCTTCTACCAATGCAAAAGATAGATGCCAAGTGGAATAAAGGCAGGGGGCTGATGCAAAATTTCACCTTTGGATTTGGTTTTCTAAGGTAAGGGAGTGTAAAAGAGGAATTTATGTAAGGGGTGCAGATTCATGCCTATGCATTTTTCCCCCACTTTAGCGAGCACAAATATTGATGAGTTCTTCAATAAAGTAGACCAAAAAGATAGTAGGGTTAGAAATGTATACCTAAATCATCAAGGAAGCAGATCACGATCTAGGGAACTCAAAAGCACAAGACAAGTAAAGGACTTCATAGCCCCACATAACTATGAAGTTGTAGAATGGAAGCATCTTATAGGCTTGCAGACATGTAAGGAGGTGACTCCAAGATCTCTCACATGGAGGCCCTGAGAAGTAAGCACCTCATAGGCCCGCAAACCTAAAAGGAAGGTGTCCTCCAAGACATCTCACATGAAAGAAACTAAGAAACACATCTTACAAACCCGCAGACCTATAAGGAAGCATCCCCTAGGATCTCTCACATAGAGGAAGCCGAGAAAGCACCTTATAGACCCATAGACCTACAAGGAAGGTGTCCTCCAAGATCTATCACATGAAGGATACCTAGAAAAGCACATTTTAGATCCACATACTTGCAAGGAAGTGTCCCCTAAGATCTCTCACATGCAGGAAGCTGAGAAAGTGCTTTACAGACCCATAGACCTATAAGGAAGGTGTCTTGCAAGATCTCTCACATGACGGAAACCCATAGAAAATTCCCTACAAGCTCACAGACCTATAGGAGAGCGACCCCCAAGATCTCTTTCATGGAGGAAGCTCAAAAGAAGCACCCTACAGACCCATAGACCTATAGGGAGGTATCCCCAAGATCTCTCACATGGAGGAAACCAAAGGAAGGGAACTACATAGAGTTAGGAAGAAACTTCATAGGCACACCCATAAAGTGACATGTCTACTTGCAGATATAACATGTCAGAAAGTGGCCACATAGGAAAATAAGCAAACAACCAAACAGAATGTCAACAAGCTGGAAAACACTCAAAGGGGTCTCTTGGGAACCCATCATAAAGAATGGGTTGACTCAAGGGATACAATATTCGAAAGTATGGAAGAGATGTTTCTTTCTTGAATCGATTCATCATCAAGGAATCTTTTTGAAAGATGTTCACTTCATCAAGGAAATTAAAAGAAAGAAAAATGCCCCCTTGCGAGCGGAAGGTTGAAGTTGCTCCTGCCTTGGAGGAAGGTTCTCAAGTTCTTTCTTTATGAACTCATGATGAAGGAAACATGTTGTGTTAGGGTTCCAAGTAGAGAATTTTACTCCTTGAAAAAGGTTTGTGAAGATTCTCGAGAAATGATTTGTTGGTATTGAATGTATTCTCTAAAAATTGAAATTGTATAGAATGGAGTTGTCACACATGAAAGGGACAACTCAAGCAAATAAGAGAGAAAGATAAAGGAAAAGATAAAAGAAACATTACAAAAAAAGGGCACATGGGTGATCTGATATTTTAGGGTTAGAATTGCTCATAAAAATATATATAAGTATAATAATAGTATATAAAATGAACTGTCATCAACCCCCTACTATATCAGACCATGTGAAGAATGCACAAGAAGAAAAAGTAAAAATAAAAAATTGGGTCAATATGTAAGGGAAGCCTAAATGCCCCCAATACTTTGCATAGTCCCCAATTTATGAAAAATCAATCACAAACATGGAAGAATGATGATAAAAATAGAAGAAGGTTTATGACACAAAACCACACCTGTATCCAAGCACCAACGAGGGTGGAAAGGGTCATCTAGGCATACATAGCATGATCATAGGGGAACACATCACAACACAAAAACATCTACTCTAAAGATAAAGAAGGGACCTCCCCATAACACTGATCGACCAAGAGGTCCTTTGCTTTCCATTCTAGATCATTGTGGAAGGAGGATAAGCCTTTAGTGGTGGAATGTTAATGTAAGAGCTAAAGATATTATCTTAACACCCAAGACCACTTGCAAAAAAAATGAAAACCTTCTACAAGAGAGTATGCAAGAATGAGCTTGCTTGATATTAAGACCTATCAAATGATGAGGTATTAGTATGTTACAAATCAGTACAAAGACCTTCCTTATATATGCAAGGTGGAAATGTAGTAATGAACATGATGCTGAAAAATGTCATAATCCAATGGCATGAGACAATCAACAAACTAATCACCTAGGAAATGATGCATTAGCTAGATAAGATAAGTTCTAGAAAATCCAACTAAGACTTCTAGAAAGAATCTTATAACCTAAGTAAACTTATGTAAGTGTAATTAAATAATTAATTACACCAACACCCCCCATAAGTGCAACTTAGGGAGAAGATTATTATGAAAATGATGCAAATATGTAATGATGGGTCTCGGCTACGAGGCCATGTTAGGTACCCATTTACAAATGCAAAAAGAAATCTCTCACAACTAGAGAAAAGGAGAAAACCCAGTAGGACAAAATTCCTCTCCAAATGAGAGAAATGAAAGAAAAGAAAAAAATTATGTGAGGAAGGATGGAGGACTCCATGATACCCCCCAAGTACACCATCTGTCACACACACACACACACACACACACACACATATATTACAAAATCCCCCCCATAGGAGGGAAAAAGAGATACTATGTAACCCCACCAAAATATGTGATCACCTGCAAGAATGGTAAATGTTTGAAGACAAAACATGATCCAATGTCGAAAAACAACTTGTCTTCCTTTTGGAAGAAACAAAACCATGTACAAGTGCAGGAATGCTTCCCATTATGGATAGGAATTGAAGAAAAGAAGCATGAATAGATATAATGATGTTGTGTTTGAAAACTGCTCATGTGTCACCTTTGCCACTGAAGATGAAGATACCACTATCAAATCAGGTACATTCCCAATCAATGTAGAAGCTGGCAAATCAGGGCTATGTGGAAACTGATGCTGAACAAGATCCAAAGAACGGGATGGTTTGACAACAGTTGTGCAATGGTTGTCATCAAACATGAGAGATGTCCCCTCAAGTGTGTCCTCCAAATCTGAAATGTGAGACTCCATAATCAAGGTTGCAATGTTTGATAGATAGGAATCCCAATTAGGAAGACAATGAGATACTGATTGTAATGAATCACTGGACATACTCAATGACTCATCACCATGAAAATGTTCCTATTGAATAGGAATGATAGGAGCCTCAATCAATGAATTTGCACAAGGAATCATTGAAGGTGAAGGTACATCAACTATCTCTGATGGAGAAGGAGCATTTGAAGAACCCTTGTCATCGTCTTCGGAATATTCAAAGCACTCCAAACAATCAAACTTGTGCATAATATCACCATCATAGGGTATCCTATCTGAATAATGAAGGGGCACATGACATTCTAAAACTGAATCTGTAGACATCCAAATTTGGACACTTAATTTATCCAAATTTATCACTTTTCGTCTAAACATCCTCTTATCCGAGTTAATTAAGTAATATTACTATTATTTAATTAATATCTTTAATTCTCTAAATTCCTAAGGTATTTAATTAATAATTAAATACCTTACCCTCCTTAATCCTCTTTTCATCAAATAAATTAAATAAATATTACATTTATTTAATTCCTCACATGTCATTTTCATCTAATCCTAATCCATTTCCTAATCTCTTCATTAAGGATGTGCACATGCCTAATCCTTGATTAGGATGTGTCACATCCTCCAACTTTTGCAAGTTGTCTTTTAATCCTAATTAGCCCCTAATTATCCTCTAATTACTGATTAATTAAGCCTAATCATTCTCCAAGGAATTTTTAATTCCTTTTTATTCTTCCTAGATTCCCCTCTTTTATATGTGAATTTTTAATTCACATTCCATCCTTCCAAGGCTTCTAGAACCTTGGACTTATCACAATCTCCACATGTGACCAATTCCCACCTTTTTGGAGCCCATCTTTTATCTTTTAGACTTTCCTAAGAATGTGAATTTTTAATTCACACTTATTTCCCCAACCACCTTTCTTTTTCCCATGTAGATTTTTGAGGAATTCCAAAATTCCTCAAATGTCCCTTTCACTCCCACTTGGGGACAAGGAATCCCTTTTTGTGGAAATCTCCTCACTCCCCAAGGTGCATGTCCTTCTTGACACCTCATTTACACCTCATATCCTCTTGTCCACTTCACCCTCCACATGTCAAGATGTGAGGGATTGTGGGTCTCAACCCAGCTTAGCCCTTCATCTTGGCCTTGTTGGAGCAATCTTGGCCGTTGAATTCTCTAGAGAATTCAAATTCTCCTATAAATACCCCCTCCTCAAAGGGCATTTTCAACACTTTCATTTTTGAGCACCCTTATGCTGCCAATTTGCATTCTCACAACACTTGAATTTTCATAACTACATGCTGCTAATTTACATCCTCAATCCTTTGCCATCATTTAGCCATCTCTCTTGATCATATTGCACATTCAATCTTGCATTTAGTCATTCAAGCAATCATCTAAGGAGCACACAAATCATTCCAAGCAAGGGCCAATCAAAGAGAAATCAACAGCAAGGAAGGTGAAATCATTTGTGTCTTATTTTGTCCATTTTCCTTATTGTTTATCACTCTTTTGGCTAATCTTGAGGTGTCCTTGGTCTTTTATCACTTGCATTTCTTAGTTATTTTGCACAATTAGAATAGGATAAATTCCAAGGTATACAAAATCATTCGGGAATGGTGGAGTATCATGATCTCCATATATATCCCAAGGCTTAGTCCAAAGAGTATTAGGACAATCATGATGATCAATGGATTTCAAAATATCATCATCAACATGCATTACAATGACCCCTAAAACATTATATCTATTGCAACTCCAAGAAATTTTTTGAATGCCTTGACTTGGATGGGGAAAAATATCATAGAAATGTGGCAACAATTCAAGAGATTGGAGATGATTTATGATTCCATCTCTCCATTGTTTATAGTTTCCCTTTTGCAACATAATCAGAGAAGGATAATATGCAAACCCTATAATGAACTATGAAAAATCTCCATAGTTACAAAGACAATGAATTTCAATATGAATTAGAAACTCCCAAATATGATAATACAACTGAAAATAAACTCCCCCCCCATAAACATAACTTCTCTAGGAGTCAGGATGTCCAAGTTATGAAGCAGAAAAAAAATGCAAAAATCTGAATATCTCACACTTGGAGCTAAAATTGAATAAAGTACATGAACCAAATCAAAGAGCTCCTCAATACCTTCCAAATGCAACTTGAATCACCAAAAATGGAGAAACTGGCTAAAATTTATGAGCTTGAAGGTCCAAAGGGGTGAGTTGAATATAGCTGTGAATAAATTGTACCTACAACAAAATCTATCAAAAAGACCTAGACCACTACGATGTACTTAGAGAGAGCTTTTTGTTGATATCTTGTTTTCTGAATTTGGAGATCGTGGTGAAAAGTTATGAAAAATTTGAAAAAAAAAGGCCTATTTTAGGCACTTTGGGGGCAAATCAGGGGGCTAAATTAGAGAAAAAAATCAGCACCTGGGGGCTAAACTATGGTCCTCCATGTGACCACACCAAGTAACAAATTAAAAAAATATATACCACTGGCTTATAAAACACCCAACTTATTATAGTGTAATGGTCAGCGTTATTAGGCTTTACATAAGGTTTAGATATACAAAAAACTTATTATAAAACTTGCACACCATTTAAAAGGGCCATTGACTAAATCAAATCTGCCATGAAATTTGTGTACCACAGGCAATAAGTGTTGAAGTACCATTCATACCTATGTACCAAAGACTGTTTATTTGTAGACCAATAAAAAGACCCGCAGATCGGACCATGTACCATGTACCGCTAGAGTAGAGTGATACCCACAATTGGAACAAAGGATGCCAACGTTGGATGTCGAGCCTAAAGGAGTCAATGTTGATTGAAGGAAGATGATTATGAGCCTACGGTGAAAGAAAATAGGTTGGATGGTAGATGGAAATAGGCTAGACGGTGACAAGAGTGTATGCTAATGCAGATGAGACAGGTTAGACGGTGATTGGATGTTGTGACAGTCGCTGACGGAAGAAATGGATCCTAATGGTAGGAGATTTACACGGTCGTGGGTAAATGGTGCTGACAAAGTCTGCAGTTGGTATATATGACCCTACAGACTTTAATATGTTTGTCGATTTTTTTAGGGGTGCAATTAAAATGCCACCAACAAATTTAATATGAATGCCCAATAAAATATAAATTGTATATAGCCCGATCAAATATAAAGTGCCCAAAAATTTTAAAATCCCGATAAAATAAAGAGTGTAGAATATAATTTTTGAATTATTTTTTCTATGAAATAAATAAATCATACCCTGTACCCGGGGGCCATATGACCACCTCAAGTTAAAAAAATTCACCTCATGAACAGCTGAAGGTGAAATAGGGCATATTATATGTCAATTTTCATCTCTCGGGCTCTCTAGAACTGATGGCGAGGTCTGATCTACTTGAAAATGCACTAGAAGCTCTAAAACCTCTGAATCTTGCAAATCTTCAAACCTCCACAACTTTGGCTAGAAATGTCAGATTTAGGAAAAACGAAAGTCTATTATGACTTTTTCAGCTGCCTTGAACTCAAATATGAGCTTAGATTTCCTCCAACATGAGCCAAAAGTGACTTGCCATGAAATCCCACCTATGGAGAGACAAACAACCTCAAATCAAGATCTCTCACTAGCAATAGCTCCACCCTCAAGTCTGAGAAGGGTTTTACAAGATGTGGCTCTAATACCATGTAAGAGGTAAAGATATTTGCTCAACACCCAAGACCACTTGCAAAAATAATGAAAGCCTTCTACAAGAGAGTATGCAAGAATGAACTTGCTTGATATTAAGACCTATCAAATGATGAGGTATGTAGTATGTTACAAATGAGTACAAAGACCTTCCTTATATAGGCAAGGTTGAAATGTAGTAATGAACATGATGTTGAAAAATGTCATAATCCTATCACATAAGACAACCAACAAACTAATCACCTAGGAAATGATGCATTAGCTAGATAAGTTCTAGAAAAGCCAACTAAGACTTCTAGAAAGAATCTTATAACCTAAGTACACTTATGTAAGTGTAATTAAATAATTAATTACACCAACAGTTAAGAGGAGGAGCGTCTGACCCTCCCGTAGCAAGGGCTAAGGAAGAATTACCCGCAAGGTCTCCTTCACTAAGCTCTTGTGGAGGTAAGGTCAATGATTTTGCAAAAATCTTTGACAATGTCAGAACTTCATCTAAAGAGTTAAACATGCAATTTATAGGAGTTCTATGTTTTACCTCAACAAATGAAGAAGGCTACACATGAGATTCACTACTAGGCTCATCGAACAATTCAGGAGAAGTGACGAACTAAGGGGAGGCCGAGACTAATTCCATTACTAGGACAGAACAAGTTAGCGGAGGACCACCTTTTGAGGAAGGTGGACTCCTCTTACATCCTTTGTTTTTAGCAGGACCACTCTCCACCTTCTACTTCATTGGGGGACATGAACTCCTCACAAACGAGGCAAGAGGTGCAAAGGAAGAGGAGAAAGAGAAAAAAAGGTGGCTCAATCCGCATACAATAGGCAATAAGTGTTGAAGTTCCATTCATACCTATGTACCAAAGACTATGTTGATTCACAGACCAATACAAAGACCCATAGATAAGACCATGTACCATGTACCACCAGAGAAAAATAGTACCCACAACTGGAACAAAGGATGCTGACGATGGATGTTGAGCCTGAAGGAGTCAATGTTGATTGAAGGAAGGTGATTATGAGCTGACGATGAAAGAAAATAGGCTAGATAGTGGATGGAAATAGGCCAGACGGTGACAAGAGTGTATGTTGATGTGGATGAGACAAGTTGGACGGTGATTGGATGTTGTGATAGTCGTCGACGAAAGAAATGGAGCTCGATGGTAGGAGATTTACACAGTCAGGGGTAAATGGTGCCAACAAAGTCTGCAATTGGCATATACGGCCCTGTAGATAGGCCAACTGCAGACTTTAATATGTCTACTGATATTTTTAGGGGCACAATTAAAATTCCACCAATAAATTTAATATGAATGCCCAATAAAATATAAATTGTATATAGCCCGACCAAATATAAAGTGCCAATTTTTTTTAAAAGCCCAATAAAATAAAGAGTGTAGAATATAAGTTTTGAATTTTTTTTTTTGTGAAATAAATAAATCGTACCCTGTACTCGAGGGCCATATGGCCACCCCGAATAATTTTTTTTTGCCTCACGAACAGCTGAAGGAAAAATAGGGCATATTATATGTCAATTTTCGTCTCTCAGGATCTTTGGAACTGATGGCGAGGTCTGATCTACTTGAAAATGCACTAGAAGCTCTACAACATTTGAATCTTGCAAATATTCAAACCTCCACAACTTTGGCTAGAAATGTCAAATTTAGGAAAAAAAAAAGTCAATTCTAACTTTTTTAGCTGCCATGAACTCAAATCTAAGCTCAGATTTCCTCCAACATGATCCAAAAGTGACTTGCCATGAAATCCCACCTATGGAGAGACAAACAACCTCAAATCAAGATCTCTCACTAGAAATAGCTCCACCCTCAATTCTGAGAAGGGTTTTGCAAGATGCGGCTCTGATACCATGTAAGAGGTAAATATATTAGCTCAACACCCAAGACCACTTGCAAAAATAATGAAAAACTTCTACAAGAGAGTATGCAAGAATGAGCTTGTTTGATATTAAGACCTATCAAATGATGAGGTATGTAGTATGTTACAAATTAGTACAAAGACCTTCCTTATATAGGCAAGGTTGAAATGTAGTAATGAACATGATGCTGACAAATGTCATAATCCTATGACATGAGACAACCAACAAACTAATCACCTAGGAAATGATGCATTAGCTAGATAAGATAAGTTCTAGGAAAGCCAACTAAGACTTCTAGAAAGAATCTTATAACCTAAGTACACTTATGTAAGTGTAATTAAATAATTAATTACACCAATAGTTAAGAGGAGGAGCATCTGACCCTCCTGTAACAAGGGCTAAAGAAGAATTCCCTACAAGGTCTCCTTCACTAAGCTCTTGTGGAGCTAAGGTCAACGATTTTGCAAAAATTGCTGACAATGTCAGAACTTCATCTAGAGAGTTAAACATGCAATTTATAGGAGTTCCATGTTTTACCTCAAAAAATGAAGAAGGTTGCCCATGAGATTCACTACGAGGCTCGTCAAAAAATTTATGAGCAATGACGAACTAAAGGGAATCCGAGACTAGTTCTATCACTAAGACAAAACAATTTAGCGCAGGACCACCTTTTGAGGAAGATGGAATCCTCTTACATCCTTTGTTTATGGAAGGACCACTCTCCAGCTTCTACTTCGTTGGGGGACATGAACTCCTCATAGATGAGGTAAGAGGTGCAGAGGAAGAGGAGGAAGAGAAAAAAAAAAAGGTGGCTCCACCAAAGGAGCGATGAACACTTGCACCTTTTTGGGGTTAGGCACATTCATACTCACAGAAAAAGTCAAAAGTGATGCAGAGCTAGATTGAATGAAAGCTAGACTGGTTCTCCTCTTCCTTTCTTTACAAGGAAGCCTACTTAGCTGTGAGAGCCTTTCACTAGCGCTTGCTCTCACGCGCAAGGATGTTTTTATGACTCTTCGAGATAGAGGCTGGAGGTTCTAAAGGAATAGAAGGATCCTACTCAACCATGGGAGTGTCCTTCACAGGTATTTCTAACGAAGGAATAGACTCTTGAATGGGAGCAAGGGGAGTAGGTTGAGAAGCAGCAGGAGGAGTTGGCTCTAATGCCTCATCAATGAGCCTCTTCCCATTTACCACTTTGGAAGAAAAAATAGTAGGAGGCCGTGACAGTCGAGACATAGAGGGTTCCCATGGTGGCCTTTTTCTCTACTATACAAATAGTACCAGGTTCAGGAATTTTACTAGAGAGGGCCGATATCTTGATCTTGGGTTTGTGCCAGGATGGTATCATCAGACTTAATAGATAAAAACCAGGCATAAATTCATCCAAAACTCTTCTCTAGAAAGGGGAGGAGGAAAGCCATACCAAGAATGGGGGAGCTTCTCTTTCCCTTTTCGAGAAGAAGAGGTAGCTATTTGTTGTACTATTGAAAGGGCCAATTTTGGTTGTCCCTTACCCTCGGTCTTATACTTCACATAGTTTTTGTAAAGTAGGTCCATTGTTGGAGGAAGCAGACCAGTCGGGGTGGGCCAAAAATGGTCTAATGAATATCTCACATGGGACACTGAAGGTTGGTATCTAGTGTCATGTACTACATACATAAAACCTTCATGGGAGAACTTTAGACATTTACAAATAATAGAGGCGATTCCATTCATGGAAGCTAGCCAAGGTATGCCTAGCTTCATCCTAAACAAATCTAACTTCATAATGACATCAAAAACTATGTCAACAACCCTACGCCCAACTAGGACGAACAAAGTTATTGATCCATATGGTTTCAGACAAAGACTATCATGTGTACAAATGGTAGATTTTTTTTTTCGTACTCCTTTTTGTGTAGTTTGTTAAGCAACAATTTCTCTTCTATAGTAACATTCACTCGACTTGCGGGGTCTACTAAGACTCATGTCACAATGTTGCCACTAAGGTGAACAGGAATATAGAGGGGAGAGGGCTTGTTATTTAAGGGCAAGTCCTATGACATCAATGTCACATTCGGCAAACCAATCACAGGTTGTTTAGTAGGAGTAACAGTGACCATGTTAACATAGGCCTCGAGCTAAGTGACATAATTGGTGGGATCGATAATCATACATTGGCATAATGTGATGGAAATGGGTCTGTGCATATTAGCAACTCACTATTTGCTTTCACCACTAATTTATTTGTATTTTTTTTACTTCCATTGAGATGAATAGTACCATCCTTGATGTGGTCCTATATCTCATGACACAGGCATGTACAATGTTTAGTATCATGTTCATTAACCTGATGGTATTGACAGTAGGTATTTGCATCATATTAGCTAGGGTAAGGTTCCTTAAGAGGTCTAGGGTTCTACAAGGTTATGATCTTATCCTTCAACAACTTTTTCAAGATGGAAGAATAAGATTCTACTAACTTTGTGAGCTTTTAGTTGTGTCTAAGGTTGTTATCATCTATAGTAGCTACTACATTCACAATAGCCTTACCTTTCCTAGAGATCAATACAATGGAATTTCCTTTAGAACAAGAGCATGAGGAGGATCCCTCAAACTGAACTACCATCTATTGGTACTCTTGTAGGGATACACACAAATGCATGAAAGAAGGGTATTTCATAAGGGAAAAATTTTCCTGCCAAGGCCTTTGCAAGTTCCTTATGAACACCTTTTTCACGTTAGAATCAAGCAACATATATGAGATTTGTGAGAAGAGCACTTGATACTGCGTGATGAAGTCAGTAAGATTTTCATTATCACCTTGTTTACATCAGACGAGATCTGGAAAGGTCATCTTCGGCTTGATGTTAGCTTGGAATTGTTGTAGGAAATGGTTAAAAAGTTGGTCACATGAGAAAATGGAATTATCAGGAAACGAATAGTACCATTTGAGTGATGTATCCTTGAGAGATTGAGGGAATAGTTTTTCCATCAACATGTTGTGATGGAAGAAATTTTTGCATAGGGCGTTAAAGGTAGACACATGAGTTTGTGGGTCCCCTTTGTCGCCAATTTTTTTGAATTTAGGAATCTCCATTCCTTGAGGGAAGGGAGTGTTCAAAATTGCAACTGACAATGGGCTATGTTAGAAGAAGGGTTGAAAGATAGGATGGGTAGAGGCTTAATGGAGAGACTCGCTAACTGGCTCTACATCATACCCATATTCTGAAGAAGAGTGTTCAAAATAGGGTCACTAGAAGACATAGGACTAGAGGAACCTCCTCCAAAACTGCCATCAAAGCCACCACTAGAACCACTGGTGTGACCACCACTAGAACCACTACCAGAGCCACTGCCACTAATAGGGCCATCGCTAGAGCCACCTCTACTTCCAAAGCCACCACCATGGCCTCCATTAGAACTACCTCCACCAGCACTACTTCCACCAGCAAAGCCACTACCGCTACCAAAGCATCCACCACTCATCCCACAAAATCCTCCACTGCTAGAGGTGATAAGAGGGGTGAAGCTAAAACCCAAGGGGGTCTTGTTCATCTTGATAGTTTCAGATCTCTTGAAGGTAGAAGGGATTCTAATTGAGGGTACAACATCGATAATGTAAACAGATGTGGGAGGAATTGACATTCCAAGCTATCTTTCATGACCTTCAAAAGTGTCCCCTTGTACAATGTTAGGATTGTTTGGAGGAGCACATACTTCATTCAGACTAGAGAGACTAGCTAGGAGTTCTATGCCAATTTGATCTTTTCCAGCCATGTACTTTATTTCCCTGATAACCCTAGTAGCCTTGGCCATCTTCGGGTCCTTTTCTAAGTGATTCTCCAAGACACCTAGTCCCTTGCTAATAGTAGAAATATATTATGAAGGAATATGAATGACCTTGTACTCATCCACTAATAACAGTGTAGGAGATGCATGAGGAGTGGGGACGTGGTCTATCTCATCAGAGATCCCTATCTCACCCCTCGACAACTGCTCCTGTGTGGCAAGACCAATGGCAGATCTAGAAAAAAGGCCTATGGAGAAACCAGTAGTGACCTTCGTCCTCTCCATCAGAAGGTGTCGTATAATTTTCCTAACAATATACCCAGAGATTGTAGACTAGGTTATGATGCTCATAAACCTTCACAACACTTAGGGGTACAATGATCACAAGGTACAATGGAAAAGCCTCAACACCAATGAATGAGCAAATGTTGGTTCATGTTAGGTTCACCAAAAATGTAAGAGAGGGGGAACAACCGTGTTCAAGGCTCCAGGTCATGGAGAGCCAAGAGTGTAAGGCTGCCCTAACTTACCTCACTCTAAAGGGGTGTCTTGAAATGAGGGACGAGAATGATGAAAACTATAAGGTCCTTCAATCACTCTGCAGACTCAAAATCCAAAATGGGCCTAGGCGAGCTAGTTTTTAGGTTCAATACTATACCTCATGTAGTTCTCTGCTCGAGGACATAAGCATGGTTCTAGGATGACAACACAACACACAGGCGTCTCTCGGGTGCACTAGCGTTTGTACGACCAGAGGATTGAAAATATAGTAACAACCACCAGAAAATGAGCTGAAAACCTAGCTAGTCACTTCTAAAGGAAAAAATAGAACTATGAAGTAGGAAAGATATAAAAATATATGGTAAAGTAAGTATATGAAAGCTAAGGTGAAAAAGATAATCTCACAAAGATGTTCGTTTTCCAGCTAGCTCCACAAAGCATGTCCACCTACACACAAGAAAGAGGGAAAATTTTTGGTGGCTATATAGGGGCCTGCCTCAGTCAAACCCCTATTTTGGTGTTTCCATGTCCACAGATAGCCAAGATAGTAACGGTAGAGAAATATATGATAAAGAAGTAGAGAAGGAGAAGAAGCAAGTAACACTAGTCAACCAAATCATAAAGTAGAGGAGTGAAAATTCTTACCACCTCCACCAAGAGCTCACTAGCTAATGGAGGAGAAAAGAGGAATTGAACAGTCACCACAACCTTAACTGTGATGAAGGGAGGTGTTACAAAACCTCAAGCCCCTACTGCAATAGCTTGTTCTACTCTTTCTCTATGGAGTTGATGGAGTGTTGTTATTGCTACTATGGAGTGTCAAAGTGCTACTTAAGAGTGAAAATGAAGGTTGAGAATGCTTGAGAATGTAAGAAGTGAGTGCTATAATGCTTAGAGGGTGAAATGGAATGAGAATGGGTCAATTTGAAGGAAGAATGAGCAAGAATAAGGCATCTTTGGGTCGGTTCATCGAAGTAGGACATTACAACTCATTCCCAATGAGAAGTGTAATGCCTCTTCTAGCTTCAGACACACGAATCAGTTAGGGATGTAAGCACATTGCATAGATGTATGTGTGTCATGCGGGCTTCCCTGATAGTTATTCTTCTACCAATGCAAAAGACATACGCCAAGTGGAATTAAGGCAATGGGATGATGTGGAATTTCAGCTTCAGATTTGGTTTTCTATGGTGAGGGAGTGTAAAAGGGAAATCTACGTAATGGGTAAAAATTCGCGCCTATACATTTACAATGAGAAAATGCTCAATAAATACTTTACAATATTTACAAATATAGCAAGGTTCTTAAAAGAAATTGAAAGAAGATTGACAATGATCTTATCACCAATATAATACAACAATATTAGATAATTGAACATTAAATAAATAAATATTAAATATTATTTTAATACCCTCCCTTAATGCTCAATCTGTTAACTACACTAAGATGGCCCCTAAATTTGACAAACTTATCTAGATTGAGCGACTTGGTGAGAATATATGTTGTCTACTCCTCTATCAGAACATACAACAACTGAACTGATTTGTCTTCAACAAGCTTCTGAATGCAGTGACAATGAGTATCCACATGGTTGGTTCTTTCGTGAAAGATTGGATTCTTGGAAAGTTCAAGAAATCCTTGAATATCATAGAACAAGGAAGTCAAACCTACTTGAGATATTTTCATATCCACAAGCATCTAGAAAAGCCAAACTGCCTCACAAGTTGTCTTAATTGCTCCTCAATACTCTACTTCTATCGAGGAGAGAGCCACTACCTACTGCTTCTTACTAGTCCATGTGACTGCACCAGATCCCAAGCTAAACACATACCTAAATTTTGATCTCCTATCATCAACCGAACCTACCCAATCTGAGTTTGTGAAGCCACTAAGTTTAGGATTGTGACGGCTAGTGTAAAGAATTCCATAATCAGAAGTGCCCTTCACATAACTTACCACTTGCTTTGCTGCTACCCAATTATCAACCTTGGGGGCTATCATGAAGCATGAAATGTAGGTCACTGCAAAAATGAGGTCAAGTCTAGTGGTAGTGAGATAGATGAGGCTACCCACTAGTTTCCTGAATAATGATTCATCCACTATAGGTGAGTATGACTTAGCTGACAACTTGAGCCCTTTTTCCATGGGTGTGGAGGCAGGTTTGCAATCCTGCATTGGGAAATTATCTAGGAGACTTCAAGCATATTTGGACTAGGCGATGAAGATACCACTCTCGGTGTGCCAAACCTCAACACCTAAACAATAATGCAAAAGTCCCAAAATTTTCATGTCAAATGTGCTACACAAATCCTATTTGATATTAGAGATCAAATGTGTCAAGCTGCCAGTAATGATTAGGTCATCCACATATACAACAAGAATAAGGATATCACTACTAGTATGTTTGACATATAGATTAGAGTTAGATGGACTCCTTACAAAGCCATGATCTGTGAGGTACTATGTACCAAGACCGAGGAGATTGTTTCAGATCATAGAGTGCTTTTACCAATCTACACACCTTGTGTTCTTTTTAGGAAACCTTGAACCCTGGAGGTTGTGTCATGTACACTTCTTCCTTCAACTCACTGTTGATGAAAGCACTCTTAACATCCATCTGATGGATTTTTCAACCAAACTGGGTTGCTATGGCAAGGATGAGCCTAATGGTTCTCATCTTGGCTATAGGAGCAAAAGTCTCCTCATAGTCAATGCCTTCCTTCTATGAGAATCTCCTAGCAACGAGATGAGCTTTGTACTTTTCAAGGGTTTTGTCAGCTTTGTATTTAACCTTATAGACCCAAGTGATCCCAAAATATTGGTTTACAATTTTTGGCCAAACTGGACACTAAACTGATTTTTCTAACTAAATCTTCACTTTTGGGCACCTATAGCAGCTAAACTGTGAGAATTTTGAAGATGATGCAAACTAGTGATTTGTGAAATTTTTTCTGTAGATTCTAAATATATGTTTTTCAAAATTTTGGAATAATATTGCACTTCCATTTCCATCTCCTTTGAAAACTAGTTTTTTTCAGTAAACACCATTTTTAAGGAGTGATGCTCACCATATACAACATAACTTTTTTTCCATGAAGGATAAAATTCTATTTTTAAAAAATTTAGATTTGTAACTACGATATCTAGCACTTGAATTTGGTTTCATAGTGTTTTATTGAATATTTTTCCTTAATCAAGTTTCAAAGTCAAATCAATTACAATTCAAACATAGGCAGACGTATATAACATAACTTTTTTTCTATGTATCAAAATTCTTTTTTTTTGTTGGATCAAGGAATTCAAAATCTAGTTCACTAATTTTTTCAAAATTTATTTTTGATAATCTGTTATTTTTCCACATGTGCAGAATAGAGACCTTGATTTTTGGTGAAAAACGTATGTTTAATCAAACTAAAAAAGAAAATACATAATAAAATCAAAACATAGTAACATTATATTCATTGGATAGCTCCTTCTGAGGACTACCAACATCCAGTTGGGTCTATAAAGTCTCCTCCATTTTCATCCTCAACTCAAGCTTTGAAGGGAAAAAATTTATCAAAATTTTGTACCCGAGGGGGAGAAGGGCAGGGAAGGGGAGTTCAAATGAACCTACGTTCAAGCGCACCCCCCTTGGAGGTTAGAGTGAACTCCCCTTTCCACTAATTTTTTTTTGTGTTTTTCATTTTGGGAAATGTGGAATATCATGGGACCCAACATTAAATAGGTTTGCTTGAAGGGGGGTTCAAGTGAACCCCCTTTGGGTTTTCTCGAACCAAAAGCTCGTTCGAACCCACAAAAACTAAAATTTTCTCCATGGGGGCAGTTTTTGCAAATTTCCTTCCTCATTGGAATTGTAAACCAGTGTTAGAAACCAAGATCTGATTGCAAACCAGAAAAATCACCTTCCATAGAAGAGAAAAACAAAAAAGCAGAGATTTGCAAAATATGTGCAAATTGATATATTTAAAGTACCAATCATTACAAGAGATAATTTTCTTTACAAAAGAAAATATGCATAAACCTAATCTTATCTTGAGCAACAAGATAGCTCAATAAGATAAGGATAAAACCTATAACTTAGGAATTAAATGTGCCTAAGTAAACGTATGCTAAAGTGTAATTAAATATTAATTACACCAACACCCCCCCATAAGTGCAACTTAGGGAGAAGCAAATTATTATGAAAATATGAGTCCCAACAACAAGGCCTGATTAGGTACTCATGTACAAATGCAAAGATAGAGAAAACCCAATGGGAAAACCCCCCCTCAGTGAGATGAACTGCTACGAAGAATCACTGGAAGAACTCTGAAGAAGAAACACTGGAACCCCAAATCTAGCAAGCAAGGAAAGATACTTATGTTTGCAAAATACCATATTGGAATCACAAATGCAATAGTAGACCCAATGCCAAGGAACACTGGAAACTCACATACTGGATCAACCCTAGAATTTGTGAACAACAGTAGATGAAAGGATGAAAAGACCCATAATGATGACAAATCTAGAAGTTGTGTCTCTCAAAGCCAATGCCAAATTGAAACTAAAACTGCCCTTAAGATGAGTACCATCAAGATTCTAGAACATTAACCATAAAAACATGGCCCTCAAATGAGAAAGATCTGAACCAATGCGGATCAAGAACCATAAAATCCCAATGTGAAGTGTGAACCGAAGCAAACCAAAGATGTGTCCAGCTAAGAAAAAAAGAAGCTAAGAGTTCTCACCAATACGAAAGATGGATGCAAAAACCCCCCTTAATGGAACTTTATATCAGTTCATTATTACAATACCCAATGATTGTAGAAGGAGAGAATGCAAAGCTACAAAAACATAAGTGAAAATGCAAACCTAGTGCACAAAACAAAAAATTAATGCATCCATAAAATAAGGTACAAATTTTCTATAAATGACCTCATATCTACACAGAGGCCGAAACCATCTTTCCAACACTGTGAAAATCGCGAAAAATGGATAAGCGAGTCAAAAGATATACTTCTCATAGTGAAAATGACAACAACTAACTTCTGAGGCTGAAAACAGCATCAAAAAAGAAAAACGAGACAATCACACCTGTACCATTGTGTAGAGCGTCGAAACAACTTTCCAACAATATCTTGTTTGCAAAAAAAGGACGCCATATGTGAAAGTTATGCCCATTTCTGCGAAACTACTCCAAAAAGGTTCGATTTGGCCATGTGAAGCCCTTAGGGGCTAAAAAATTAAAGCCCCTGGTCACCTAGGCGGACCAGGGGGCTCGCGGCTGGATCCTAGGGCGAAGCCCCTAGTCCCCCATAGGACTGCGGGTGGCGCTGCAGAGTCAGCCTGGGGCTGTGCGCATAGCACCCAATCCACCATAGGACCGATAGCTCTGCACAAAGGGCTTGCAGGGGCTGGAAGGCCTGGCAGGCGATGAGCGGTGCAGTGGGATGGCGCTTCTGACCTAACCGGCCCTACGGTGGCCGTTGGGCGACAGACGAGCGACCCGATTTTTTTGAACTGCATGTGTTGTTTTTAAGGCATTAATTTTTTTTTTTCTAAATACGCACCTCAGAAAGCATGCCTTGGGGCTGTACAACCCTCGAGGAAAACAAATTTGCCTCCCCAATCGACTGTGTCCAAATTGGACAAATTTTATATCAAAATAGGGGTTTTTGGGTGCTATGAACCAACAATGAGGTCTATTTGGGCCCAAAGTGCTCCAAAAATCAGGCAACCCCCAGATCTATCAGAAAAATGACCGAGCTTGAGACTATCGCAGATCTGGAAAATGGTGACGAAAATGAATGAAATAAAAGTCATTTCTAGCTTTTTCCAATGCTCTGAATCCAATGGAAAACCTCGATCTGATCCAAGACACTGCATAAATGTGCTCAAGGAATGAAACCCTCGAGGGACCTTGAACAAGCTATGTAATATGTTCCTCCAAAAAAGCTGAGAAGGGGCTGCAAATTGAGGCTCTGATACCATGTTAGAAACCAAGATCTGATTGCAAACTAGAAAAATCACCTTCCACATAAGAGAAAAATGAAAAAATAGAGATTTACAAAAGATGTGCAAATTGATATATTCGAAGTACCAATCATTACAAGAGATAATTTTCTTTATAAAAGAAAAGGTGCATAAACCTAATATTATCTTGAGCAACAAGATAGCTCAGTAAGATAAGGATAAAACCTATAACTTAGGAATTTAATGTGCCTAAGTAAACTTATGCCAAAGTGTAATTAAATATTAATTACACCAACAATTTTGTGGGTTTACCCCACCATTTCCAACTAATGGGATTCTTCCCTAAAGGAAGATCAGAAAGGACCCAAGTGTGATTTTTCTGAAGACTTTGGTATTTAGCCTCCATAGCCTTTTCCCACTCAGGAATTCCTTTAGCATCTGAATATGTCTGAGGCTCATAGACACTATGAATGTTGGCCATGAGAGAAAAATTAATTGTATGCTATTGTTTTCTCTTGTTTCTAGATGATCTACCCTCAATGAGCTCATCATCGTAAAGATCACCAATAGTCTTAGTATACCATTTAGGTGGAAGAGTAGAAATGCTAACATCAGATGTAACAGGAGGAGCCAGAACTGGTTGTGGATCTAGAATAGGTTCATCAGGTGGAAGATCAATATCATTTGGAGGAAAATCAGGTCAAGCATCATCAAAGGAAAAGTCTACATCATCCCTCCCATTAGGTGAGCCTAACAAAAGACGTTCCCAAATTAGAAGCCTTCAAGGGTTGATCCTCAGAATGTTGAACAAACCAAGAAAGGTGAAAGGGTCCTCATTCTTCATCAAAGACAACATCCTGACTGAAGATGAGATGATCAATGTCTACATCAATCAACCAGTAAGTCTTATAGTTGTCACTATACCCTGTGAACATAAGCTTTTGACTCTTGGAATCCAACTTTGAGCACTTGGCATCTAGAATCCATGCATATGGTAAAGAGCCAAAGATTTTCAAATGACATCCTAGATTTGCTACTAGTCCAAGCTTCCTTAGGAGTCTTTCCCTTGACAATGTGGGTAGGAGACCCATTAAGGAGATAGACAATAGTGTAGACTGGTTCTGCCTAATATTTGTTAGGAACAATCATGTGTTGTAACATGGAGTGGGTCATCTCAACAGTTGTATGATTACGCTACTCTACAACACCGTTTTGTTGAGGAGTCTAGGGTGTGGTTAACTGATGCTTGATTCTATGTGTATCACAGAAGTTGGAGAAAGCAGTAGAACAAAATTCCCCCCCCCCATTATCTGACCTAAGAGTGATTATGCAACAACCAACCTCTTTTTCTACTAAGGCCTTAAACTTCTGAAATATAATAAGCACATCTGATTTCTATCTAAGAAAGTACACCCACATTTTATGACTAAAATCATTAACAAAAAGTAAGAAATACCTACAACCAGTAATAGAAGGTGGATTCATTCGACCATATACATCAATGTGAACCAACCGTAGTAGCTTAGAGGCTCGCCATGAGTCACCATCACTGAACAATGTCATGTGCTACTTCCCAACCTAACAAGCTCCACAAACACCATGATTTTGATTTTGGATTTCAGGTAAACCAGCTACAAGTCCCTCTTGAGCTGGCTGAGATAGATAGTGCAAAATTAAGTGCTCATACCACTAATGCCAAAGATTGCTAATAGCAAAATTTCTGGCTGCCATGGCTAACTCCAAAGAATCTCTTATATCCATAAGTCTATATAGACCATGATCCCCAATACCAACAACCACTATGGTGCAAGTCACCTGATCAATAATGCAACATTTGGCATGTACAAGATACCACATCGAACTAAGGAGAGTACTGCATAATCTAACTAACTAAGAGAAGGTTCAATTCCATGTCAGGAATGTAGTATACATTAAGGAAGATGAGATTCCTCCCACCAGATTGAATCTAAATCTTGAGTCAGTGAAAGGAGAGAAGTCTGTGAACCAGTCATGTCGATGTGTGAAGTTTCATAAAGCACCTAAATCAATGTACCAAGCAGAGGACTTAACATGATCTGAAATCCTTTTATCCATAAAAGTGTAAAAGGTAGATTCCTTATGCTCAATGTGCTTGGCAACATTCACTTTTTGTTGAGACCCTCCTTGCTTCTTATGTTTAGAAGCCAAATGTTGAAGACAATCCTTGTTCATATGACCATACTTTTGGTAGTAATTACACTGAATGTTCTTTTTCTTAAGGTTGCTCGAAGGTTGACTTGAGCCTTTTTGCTATGAAGGCTAACCTTTCCCTTTGTTCTTAGGTTGACTTTTAGCTGCAAAAGCTTGTTCTGTAGAGGACAATGAGGCACTACTACCAAACTGTTGTTTCTAGTGATCATACTGCAAGAGGATAGTATAAAGCTTTGGAAACTTCAAATCAACACTAGTGGATGTGAGGGTTTCAATAGAATGCTCATATGACTTCGGTGAAATTTTAGAGCTAATTACTACCATGTCTTCTTCCTCCATCTTTTGACCAATTGCCTCTAAGTGATGAAAAATGTTGTGAATCCTTCTTAGATGCTCCTGTAGGGACATTCTCTCATCCATCATGGTGGAGAACAACTGGTTTTTTAGAAAGAATGCATGGCTCTTATCGAAGGTCTCATGCAAGTTTTTTAGATGCTCCCAAATTTTGACGGCTGATTTTTCGGATGGAACCTATGGAGGTTGATCATCAGTAACTGGAAGTTTAATGAGCATCACTGCTTCACGATTTTGCTCATCAAACTTTTCTTGGGTTTTATTTGTCGTTGTGGGACGAGTAACATTGTTGAGAACAATGTAATCAAGGTAGAAATATTCAAAGATGGTCATCATTCTCTACTTCCAGGTATTATAATTTTTGTTGTTGAATCACTTACAACCTTCCAACATAATTTTGGTCAAACTCGCCAACTTGCACGCTTTTTGAGGCACAAAAAATAAGGAAAGTAGAAGAGGAAATAAAATAGATTGTACTAATCCCAAAAGACTGAAGCAATATTAGGCACAAAAATCAAGACAAATCTATTGGCACAAATTTCAAGGCACATATTTTTGAGACACCTAGAAAATTCTATCGACTACCCAAAATTCTTCTCGAAAATCCCAAAAGGAATCTTGAACTAGAAAAAAAATTGGCTCTAAAAAAAAGGATTTTTTTGAAAACCCTAGCTCAAATTTCGTAAAAGATAAATGCAAAAAAATGGCACCCAAAAAAGGTACAAAAATTCGTGCACAAAATGTGCAGAACGTAGGGCATGTTGAAAAACGTGTCACAAAAGTTAGGTCGTGCCCAGATGTGATAAAAAATTCTAAAAAAAATGTCTCGATTTTTTTTAGAAAATGTAAGATTTTTCTTCCCAGAAAGATGACTTTGAGCAGTGACAAAACATGACTAGGAAGTTAAGCAAAATCATGGACAAATACTCTGAAAACGCAACTCAAAAGCAAGAGAAATCATGGCCCTAAAATGAAGTCACATTGCACAAAGGGTTTTAAAAAAATGCACTAGGAGAGATGCAAAAAACACGAGCAAGAGATCTTCAAAGAAAAATGCGATGAGACCGGTTGAATCTGCACAGACAAGAGCAGAAAAAGGTTGCCAAGAAAAGACATCTTCAAATTGTGTGGGTCAAGAGAAAGAATAGAAACACGATTTGTCAAAACCTCATGTGAATGTAGATGGAAAAAACCAGGCACGATTATTTTTTCTCTTAAAACGTCTTCCAGACAAAATCCACAATTTTTTAGAAAATCAAGAACTCAATTTTCAGACCACAGAAAAACACGATTTTTAAATTTTTTATAAAATCACAATGGCGCCCAAAAACAATTTCGGCTTTGATACCATATTACGCAAGTAATTGGTAAAATATTTGATGCTATTTACAATGAGCAAATGCTCAATAAATACTTTACAAGATTTACAAATATAGCAAGTTTCTTAAAAGAAACTGAAAGAAGATCGACAATGATCTTATCACCAATATAATACAACAATATTACACAATTGAGCATTAAATAAATAAATAATAAATATTATTTTAATAGTAGAGATAGATCTAGATTGGGTTTTCTTGGATTTGGAAATTGAGTACATCAAAATTTTCCAACAAATTTATGGTTGATAGTCCTACACTTTCTATTGTCCAAAGTTTGTCACTTATGATTCTATCCTTTTTTGAGGTGAAAGGAAATCAATCAAGAAGAAAACAAAAAAATGAATGTTACTTTCCTCTATCTACTATTGAAATATTAGAGGAAAGATCTCTAGAGAAACTTTATGTAAACCTTATGTCAATATGATGCCTAATAATTTTATTTTTCATCTAGATGCTTGATAGCATTACAAAATGTGTAAACTCCGTGTCAATATGTTGAGTGCTCATTTTGGTTCTAATATAATTTTTTTAATACATTATGATTATGAAAACTTTATATAAACATGATGCCTATTAATTTTTATTGTTGTTGGAATACTATATTACACCATTAACTCATTGTAATATGTTAATATAATATTATTAACATAAATAATAACTCTCCTAAATGAATTAATTGGTCTGGTACACCTGGTTTGATTGGTCATTTACTAGCCTTTCCCCAGTATATATTTTTTATCCTCTCTCTTAATTCCAATAAGTGAGAATCATGTGAATCAGAGTAAACACAGCCAATGACTTTTGTCTTCGTTGACTAGGCGACTGATTTCACCCTTTTCTTACTTATTGTGCAATAACGTGGAAGCACACACTTCATAAACTTCAGGTCAATGGTTTATCGGCTATTTCTCTCCATACCTAAAGCACTTAATTCCTTGTTATCAACATATACTATTATACACTCCCTCTTCCCTTGCTTATAATAACTATTCTTCATTTATTTGCTTTTTCACCAAAGCATCATTTGTTTTTTGTTAATGGCTTCCACTTCGAAACACGATCCATTTTTAGTACTTGAACCTCCCAACAAAAAGATAAAATCCTCCTTGACTGCAAAAATGTATGATGTATTCATCAACCATCGAGGCCCAGACGTCAAAACAACTCTGGCTCAGCAGCTCTACGATTCTCTACCTGAACTGGGAGATTTTATTCCTTGTGCAATAAAGAATGCCATATCCTCTGCCACAGTGCACATAGCCATTTTATCACTATGATATGCAGAGTCTGTGTGGTGCTTAGCTGAGCGTGCTTTAATGTTTCAAACCAAAGCTAGAATTATTCCCCTATTTTACAATGTTGAGCCTTCAGACTTCCACTTTTAAAAATGGAGTTGCAGATGTATTTTCCAAACACGAAGAGGACAAATATCCTAAACATGACATTCAATAGTGGAAATAATCCTTGAAGAACATTTCATGGCTCAAGGGATACCAACTCAGCAGACAGAATGAGTAAGACATCCCCATATGCTTCCCATCCATATATTTTGTTAAATTTTCTTTTCTAAGAGCTCGTTTAATTAGTCTAAAAATAGTTATCATTAAAATCAACTATGTAATGAGGTACTTTCTTTGGAAAGCTTCAAGAAATCAATTTGGACTTTCTTTGTTAGCCTAGAGTAAAATCTATGTAAGTAGAGAAGAGGGTCGCTTAGGGATTAAAGATGTTTAAATTTTTTGGTGAATCTTTGTTGGCTAAGTTGGTGTAGAGATTTATATCTCACATATAAATCTTGGATCCATATTTTGAGACCCAAATATCTCAATAGTGTTCATTCTCGTAAGTTTCGCTAAATTTGACTATTGCAGAGTATTTTATAGTTTTTTTTTTTTCCACCCAAGTGTGGTTTGGACAGCTTATATTTGTTTGATTTGAATATCTTTTATTCTCATCCGGAGAGGTTTTTTTTGGCCTTTTAGCCACATAGCAATGGCTCCTCTATTTCCATTTAGGATTCACATGCACTTCAAAGTTCCCCCAAACACTTTGTTAAAAAAAATCTTAGTGAAGCTGATAAGTCGAGTTGACAATTTATCAAACAAAGATAAAGGTAACAATGAATGTTAATATAAGTGGTGGAAATGAATGTTGGTACGATAAGCATTGGATTTTTCTTTTGTTTGATATAAGCATGTGTGTGACTATAATAATAGGTGTCTTTGTGGTGACTAGTGATAGTGAAGTTGATATTAAAGGTCAAATTGATTATTGTTGATGTCTTATTCTAGTAGGTTAGGACTAATGACTAATTCTTGTGAGAGGAGAAATATTTGTGTCCTTTTTATACTCATCTAACATGTGGTCTTTATATGTAAGACTCTTACAATGATGTCTTTATATACACAACACTTATGCAAAATTTGTCTTCACATGTGAATTTTTCCACAGAGTTGTTGATGCATTTGAGCATCTTTGGGTCCCAATATTCTTCTAGGAGGTAGTAGAGATAGATGTAGATTGGTTTTTCTTGGATTTGAAAATTGAATACATCAAAATTTTCCAACAAATTTATGGTTGATAGTCAAGAAGAAAACAAATAGGAAATGAATGTTACTTTCCTTCATCTACTTTTGAAATATTAGAGGAAAGATCTCTAGAGAAACTTTATGTAAATCTTATGTCAATATGATGCCTAATAATTTTATTTTTCATCTAGATGCTCGATAGCATTACAAAATGTGTAAACTCCATGTCAATATGTTGACTGCTGATTTTTGTTCTAATATAATTTCTTTGATAAACATTACGATTATAAAAGCTTTATATAAACACAATGCCTACTAATTTTCTTTATTACTAGTTGTTGTTGGAATACTATATTACATCATAAATTCATTGTAATGTGTTAATATACTATTATTAACATAAATAATAACTCTTATAAATGATTGTGATATTGCTATCAAGATTCAATCGTGTAGTTTTACGAGTCAAACTCATTGACATATGTTTCATGAGTAGTGGTTCACAAGAACCCATCTCTCATGATACTTAGCACTCATTACATCTAGGTGATGCTCACAAGGTGAATCATTGGGCCTTCGAGGGAGGTCACCCACCCCAGTACTACTCCAACTCAAACATGCTTAACCACAATTAATTGGTCTGATACAACTGATCCGATTATACGAGGTATATATTTTTGCCTCCTCTCAATAACGGATCGCCCATTTCTTCTTAATTCCAGCAAGTGAGAATCATGTGAGTCAGAGCAAAGGAGGATTATAGTGGCATATAGAGATCGTCCAAAGTGTGAGGAAAAATGCGAAAGTGGAGATGTTTCAGGGGAACATAGTCAGCTACCAAGAGTCCCAAACCTGCAACCTAAAGCATGAAAAGATGTCGGAAAATCACATCCAACCTCTGCATAAATAATGGGGTAAAAATTTGTGAATCATAGTCTATAAAATTCTAACATAGGAAACCATAAATTGTGAAATATTATCCATAACCCTATCACGAATATTAAGCAAAAGTCCACACACAACAACAATAATTCATGCGATTAATCTTTCTTACATTTTTTGAATTTTTGAAGGCAATGAAAAATGGAAATAGCTAGAAAATTAGAATGTAACGGGACTCGTCTCTTTTCTTACCGTTTTTAACTTTTAAAACAAGTGAAAAATAAAAACATTAGTTAACTTTCTAAACAACTAGTTATGGATGATAGGCATCATCCATGATTGGTACATCCTAAGCGTTGGAAAGACGGTGTCATCTGCAAGCGCGTGTAAACACAGCCAATGACTTTTGTTTTCGTTGACTAGGCGACTGATTTCACACTTTTCTTGCTTATTGCAAGAAATAACGTGGAAGCACACACTCCATAAACTTCAGGTCAATGGTTTATCGGCTATTTCTCTCCATACCTGAAGCACTGAATTCCTCGTTTTCAACATATACACTCCCTCTCCCACTCCCGTTGCTTATAATATCCATTCTTCATTTATTTGCTTTTTCACCAGAGCATCATTTTTTTGTTAATGGCTTCCACTTCGAAACACGATCCATTTTTAGTACTTGAACCTCCCAACAAAAAGATAAGATCCTCCTTGACTGCAAAACAGTATGATGTATTCATCAACCATCGAGGCCCAGACGTCAAAACAACTCTGGCTCAGCAGCTCTACGATTCTCTACAGCAAGCTGGGATCCGGGCATATCTAGATGATCCAGAGACTGAACTGGGAGATTTTATTCCTTCTGCCATAAAGAATGCCATATCCTCTGCCACAGCGCACATAGCCATCTTATCACTGCGATATGCAGAGTCTGCGTGGTGCTTAGCTGAGCTTGTTTTAATGTTTCAATCCAAAGCTAGAATTATTCCCCTGTTTTACAATGTTGAGCCTTCAGACTTCCGCTACATCAAAAATGGAGTTGCAGATGCATTTTCCAAACACCAAGAGGAGGACAGATATCCTAAACATGACATTCAACAGTGGAAAGAATCCCTGAAGAACATTTCATGGCTCAAGGGCTACCAACTCAGCAAACAGAATGAGTAAGACATCCCCATATGCTTTCCATCCATATATTTTGTTAAATTTTCTTTTCTAAGAGCTAGTTTAATTAGTCTAAAAATTAGTTTTGTATTTATTATTTTAGCTTTTATACTTCTTCCTGGAGAGAGAAAGTGTTGGGTTAGTACGTCTAAAAACAGTTATTAAAATAAACTCTATAATGAGGGACTTTCTTTGGAAAGCTTCAAGAGCTCATTTTGGACTTTCTTTGTTAGCCTAAATCTGTGTAAGTAGAGAAGAGGGTCGCTTAGAGACTAAAGATGGTCAAAATTTTTGGTGAAACTTTGTTGGCTAAGTTAGTGTAGAGATTTATATCACATATAAATCTTGGATCCATATTGTGAGACCCAAATATCTCAATAGTGTTCATTCTTGTAAGTTTCCCTAAATTCGACTATTGCAAAGTATTTTATAGTTTTTTTTAATTCGAGTGTGGTTTGGACAGCTTATACTTGTTTGATTTGAATATCTTTTATTCTTGTCCGGAGAGGGTTTTTTTGGCCTTTTTTATACTTGTTTGATTTTAATATATTTTATTCTTGTCCGGAGAGGTTTTTTTCGCCTTTTGGCCACTTACCAATGGCTCCTTTCTTTCCGTTTAAGCTCTGAAGTGGTTTAAAGGGAACTGTTTGTGGTGTTGTTTCTAAATTCCTTTCGTCGTACAGGGGATTTTTGAGGATTTATAATTCGATTTCGAAAGATAACCCTGATTTTCATACTTTGGCCAGCGTCATTACTTTCTTTTGGCTTACTTATATCTTGGGCACGACTTTGAGAGCTTTCACAAGAAGGAATTAAATTGCTTCCATTCTGATCTGAAGACTCTGATTTGGGTTGTTTATTTTCTTAGCGGGGGTGGAGATTTTCTGCCTTTAAGCTTTGGAATTGCTGTGTTTGGGCAAGGAGTACCTTATGCAATTGCATCCCATATCTCCCTCTATATGGCTGTTGTTTGTTTTAACTTCCAGATTTTGGTGTTGGAGACATTATAGCCTGAATTGGGATTTCTGGATTGAAGTTTCCTACGGTTCTGAAGATTAATTAGAAATATGTGGGGTTACAGGCAGTCCAGTTTGGAAATTGCATTTGGTTCTGTTGTGGCAAATATACCACTTGTTCTCTTCCTTTTCATTGTACAAGTCTTGTTATACTTCTGCTTCTTGCTATGCATTGCTTTTCAAGACTCTGGCTTCTTATGTTGTATTGTCCCGTAGGCCTTTTTTAATTCAATATGATTTTTTAATATTATCAATTTAAAAAGGGAAAAATCAATTACTTGCAACATTATTTTAATTATATTTTTGTTTTTTGTTTTTTTAAATTTTCAGCGATCTATGTAAGGTGTGCAATGACGTCGTGTGCGCTGTGGTTAAGGAGAAGCAAAAGAGAAAAATTCCTTTTCAAGTTGCAAAATATGCTGTGGGACTTGATGAACTTGTGAAAGATTTCCACAACTACTGCGAGAGAAATGGGCAGATGAGAGATAAAATAATTGGCATCTTTGGGATGGGGGGATCTGGCAAGACCACTCTCGCCAAAGATTTGTTCAATCGCAAAAATTCAGAATTTAGTGGATCAACCATTTTGTTTGATGTGCGGGAAAATGATGTCAAAGGTGCGCTCACTTCTCTGCAAAGTAAGCTTCTGAATGATCTGTTTCCTGGAAATCATCATTCATTTTCTAGTATAGAAGAAGGAATCGTCAACATCGAGCATGACCTTCAAGGGAGCCACGAATCAAGGTTCCTTATAGTTATAGACGATGCTGACCATCAAAAGCAGTTAGATGCCCTGCTACCCATGTATGCTCTCAATCCCAACAGTTTGGTAATTGTTACAACCCGTGATGAGAGACTTCTTATAAAGGTCGGAGTGACAGTCCGTTATAAGATGAAAAAAATGAATCCAGAGCATAGCAAAGAGCTTTTCTGCTGGCATGCTTTCCATAGACAATCTTGTAAAAGTGGATTTGAGAATTTCGTAGACAGCTTTGTGGAAGCGTGTGGAGGTTTACCTCTTGCTCTTCGAGTAATGGGCGGGCATGTTTTTGGCAGTGACAAGGCTTATTGGAAGTTACAATTAGGTGTTGTTAAGGCAAGTTTACACAGAGACATAAAAGAAACGCTTAAAGTAAGCTATGATGCTCTGGAAGAGGATCAAAAACAGATATTTATGGACATAGCATGTTTTTTCATAGATAAAGATGTAAGCAGTGCCATAAGTATATGGAAGGCTTCAGGGTGGAGAGCCGAACATGCACTTCAGACTCTCAAAGACAAGTGCCTCGTTGAAGTGCAAACTTATTTTGATCGGGTGCATGGCCACAGTAACGGGTATCTTCCCTCTACGATCTGCCATTATGAGCCAACATTTATTTTGAAAATGCATGACCACCTCCGCGACTTGGGGAGAGAAATGGCAGACAATGAAATGAGCTATCCTCGTCGGCGGTGGCGTTTTGAAGATCTTGTATGTTTTTTTATACGGCCTTATGTTCATGTCCTAGCTGGAAATGGTTTATTTTCTTTAACATTTATGCGTAACTTAGATTGAACATTTTCTAACTAAAAAGAAATTTGAATTTAGATCCGAACGAGCGAAATCAAGGGATTCCAAGACACCTTGGCTGGGTCCGAAGGAAAAAGTTTCAGATGTTCCAGTCTTATTCACGACCCTGAAAGTGGTTTAGATATGACATATTTTCTGGGGAGTTCAAAGACATCAACCGATTTACAATGGCTTCAACTTAAATTTTATTCCGGATATTATCCATATATTCCAGAATGGATTCCTCTAAAAAATTTGCACACCTTATGTCTTGAGGGAGTATCACCTGCGAGATTGTGGCGAAGGGGTGACCAGGTATATGCTTTTCCTTGATCAAAAATTAAATTTTGGTATCATCTACATTCAATAAGTTCGTTCTTGTAAGATTTTTATTATTGAAAAAAACAAGCAGTTTGAACAAGTTGATTGTAAATTCCAGGTTCTACTCAAGTTGAAAGAGCTATTTGGCGACTTTTCAAATATGGATATTTCAGACTCCAATCTTAAAAATATGTTATTGAGTGATTTAAACAAACTTGTGAGTTCGTTTGGAATGTTCAAACATCTGGAATTTCTGCGCTTAGAGTTTGGATATGAGATCATGCAATCGAATATTGAATGGAATTGCTTGCTAGAATCTGTAAGAGAACTCACCAATCTGCAAACTTTATGGTTGAATTGCTTTAAGGTAGAAGGGGAGTTCTCTTTAAGAAACAGGGGAGAGACAACTAATGATCGGTTTCGTATGGGAAGCCTTGAAGCCATAACTCTGTGTCACGCATTAAAAACAACAGTGGTCTCAATTAGTGGACAGTTCTGTCCCACCCTTAAATTTCTTAAGCTTTATTCCATGCCGGATCTAATTGAACTGGATTTAACAAGGGTAACCACACTGGAATGTCTGGTGCTGTTGGAATGTGGAGAGTTACGAAAAGTAGTGTGCGATGATCTGCTACAACTTGAAATATTCCGTATAAAATTATGCCGGACTATCAGAGAGTTGCCAAATTTTGGGAGTGGTGGTTGTCTCAAGAGGATCTATATTAGCCGTTGTGGGAAGCTGCAGGATATATCAGCTATTGAAAGATTGAAGGGATTGAAGTGGATCTGGATTGCGCATTGTCCGGAGCTGAAGAATGTAAAAGCTATTGAACAATTGAAGGGATTAGAGAGAATTTGGATTCAGGAATGTACACAGCTGGAGGGTGTAATTTGTTTTAAAGAATTGAAGAAGTTGAAGAAAGTCTACATTGGAGGTCTTCGAAGGCTACAGAGTATAGAAGGCATGGAATTTTTAATACACCTGGAGTCCATTACCATTGCTAGATGTCCGAAGCTGCAGAAAATAAGGGGTATTGAAGAATTGAAAGGACTGAAGGAGATGATTATTTCAGATAGTCCTATAATAAGTTGCGTTGAAAGGTTGCAGGTATTGAACGTAGACATTATTTTTCCTTTTAATTTGGTCCTTCTGTTGCGATTTTCTAAATTTTTGGAACAGTTGCATCTGAATAATGTATTTCTAATTGTTCTGTTCTCGATTTTCCATATATACCATTGAAAATAATTTAGAGAGAGTACTGTGATTTCAGAGATTGCCGTCGGAGTTTACAACTCTAGTGGGGAGATCGGCCATGTCAGATTTTATCGCAAATGAAGATGAAAAAGATGAATTTGCATTTGGCCACAGGAGGAGATCGCCCAAGTCATATTTTAACGCAGATAAAATTGGCGACACATTGTCTATGGTGGATGGTTTCTGTGAAATAGACTGGAAGGGAAACAATATAATGGATTGCAAGAAAATAGTAAATGAGATGATCCATTCGTTTCATAAGACCCATCATTCGCTCAGTACATTCATCTTTTGCTCTGTGCTTCAGGATTCTCATGTGATAGGGGCCGACATTTCAAATGAGACCAGGATGATTCTTGCCAAGTATCTTCCCCTAAGACGCATAGATTTCTTTAGGGATGGTGCAGATCGGATCTATATGTGTGTGATTAATGAAGAAAGGTTGTTAGAAAGTGACTCCTGGATTCCATTATCTAGTAATATAGAGAAGGCGTTTTTAATGGGAGTGAAGGCAGGCAAAGAAAGGAAAACCCTCCACATATTTCAAAGCTTATTTGCTCAATTATGCCTTCACGAAAGCGAATGTTCAGAGGAAGATCTGCTCCACTTTGGGCGTGTTGAGGATGAGAATGAGATTAATCTTGAAGAGGAGCATAAAAGTGATGTTTATGATTATGATGATATCTCTGTCTGTTTAGAATACGATGAAGGATATAATGGTGGTGGTGGTGACGATGATGATTACTATAATGGTAATGTAACTGAGTTTTAATTAAAAAATTTGTGGTTATAAATGAGATTATGAATATTTTAAAAGAAGTTTTTTTAAAAAAAAATCTAAGGGGATCTTATATAAAATGATTTTTTATTGGTTGATTTTAATATCTAAAAAAGTAGTATTAATATATTTAATTAGTCATAGGTTACATATATTGTGAGATTTGAGTCTTAACAAGTTTCATGTCTGCAAATTACTATTGAGTCATCGGAAAACAAGTTTTAGGTTTCATTTAATAGTAAACCAATTGCCATCTAATGGTAAGAACCTCCAAAATCTCACTTATCATGTAAAATCCAGATAAACACTAATTTTCCAACTAGATGGGAACATGTTATTTCCATTTGCAATGTTTTTTGTCAATTTGATGGCAACTTTCTTTCTTAATTTCCATTGCTTTATGTTTTAAATTTGTATGCAAAAAATCTAGAATTTTCTTAGTTTATTTCATTTCATTATTTACCACATATTATTAATTGTTTAATCTGACCACATACAACTAAAATTTACAGCATATGACACCCATACACACCATGCACAAACACATACTCTCTAGCATATTAACATAAATATAATATTCTATCGTCCCAATCCTTCAACCTCCTTTAGATGCAAGTGCTAGTTATATTAATTCTTATTACAATCAATCAACATTTTTAAAATTTAATATATCATTTTTAAAAATTATATATATAATTTTGGTAGTTTTTTATAGTATATAAATAATTTATTATATGTGTTTTATTTTATTACTATTTTTTTCATTTAAAGACAAGTTAAGCTAATCAAGCACAAACTGAAAGAAGTCATTGATGGAATTAAAAGTTATGTGGATAAGCAATGTAAACACTTAGAGAGTTTATAGTTGGAGACAAAGTTTTCTTTTGTTTTAATTTGTTAGTGTATAATTTTTATTACTTTGGATATGCCTATTTTAACTATGATATTGCACATGTTTATTAAATTCACTCAAGTTGCATGTTCTCCTTCTTTTATGAGATTCTTTTTTTTTAATCCTCATAGAATTTCAAACTTAAATAAACAATCCCTTATTTTTTGTTTTTATGTGTTATCTTCATCCTTATTGGATTTGGACACTATAAAGCCATTTATAGTATAGCTTTTTTTCTTCTTCAATGAACTCTGTAACTTCTCTTTGTGAGCCCTTGATGTAGATTCATTATCTTATTTTTGTTTATGGATTACAATTTTATGGTTTAAATCTCTCTTCAATTTTTTTTGGGTTATCCATCTACTTCCATATTTCTAACATGATATTATAGCTCATGTTTTGATAGTTCTTAAATACTAGAATTCTTGATTGAAAGATTAGAGTTTTCTTTTGCAAGAAATTATGAATCCCTATTTTCTCTTCTCTTATATTTTTGAATGATCTAAAGAATTGAAAAGATTTATGAAAATCTATTAATCTTTTTGTGTTACATGTGTGTTAGATAATATCTAGATGATTACATATCTTCTAGTTATATTAATGTCATTTTCATCTATTCCAACATGTTTGAAAATCTTGAGGATGTTAGAAAAGACTTTTATTTCAATAGAATTAGGAGATTGTATGAGATAGTAGCAAACAAGAGTTTGAAGCTTAGATCAAGAAGATGTGATGTTTTGACACCACAAACTTTAAGCATGCCATGTATTTGTAAAACTGCTTTATCAAATTAAATCACACAAATTAAATATACAAATAAAAAGGGAACAACCTTAAATATGGTAATCTATTAAGGATATAAGATTTCCACAATCCATAATGCTTCTTGTTGTTGTTTTTGGATTCGATTGTGTGACTTTTTGCATCAATATTTTGGATCATACTTTGTGATCCATTATTAGGATTGTAATCTATATAACAATTTTAGAGGAGACTAAGGGATCCTTTTTTCATTTTTGAAAGATACACATGTATTCTTAATCAAGTTTTAGAAAACAAAAAGAATAGCTGTGAAAGATGAAAACAATTGATCTTTATACAATTATTTGTGTCCCAATAGTTGGTAATGAGTGTGACAAGTAATATTATTGTCTTGGGAATACTTGGGATACACTATAGACAATTACTATTGACAAAAGTCATATACAAGATATGTTATAGATGAATTGTCATTACAAAACAAAGACTAGTCTTAAATAGAATCTAGTTTAACAATTAAAAGACAAATTTTGGTTAGTAAAAATTAAAAATATTTACCACTTTTTTATATGAAGATGTAAAATTGCTATTTACTATTTGATCATTGAAAAAGGTGAAAAAGTGACGCCTAAGGGATCTAGCACTCATCTTATTAGACATCAATGTTATGCTTTTTCATTTTATTTTTTTAACTGATTGTGCAACAAACCCTCATCACCACATACAAATAAAGAGTCGAACCCAAATCTTGAGACCAAATGAGCTAACATCAATATTAATGTTGATAATAAAATATATTCTAGATTTGTCAAACTATCAATAGCTAGCATTTGTATTATAAGGAGGTGCAATGATTATAATGATAACTAATTATATTTGTAGTGAATTGAATATAAATGAAGAGACATAGTAGAAGGCATGAAATTTAGTTTAAAAATTTAATGTAAATAAAATAATATCTAAAATTAGATGTATTGACATAAGCATAATTTTTTTTTTGTGATGATCAACCGTACAAATTAACAATACAAATAAACTCATTCCATATTAAACATATTTGTAGTTTAGCACCATTCACCTTAATTTTTGATGTAGTCAATTCAAGTATTTGATAGATTATTGTCACATCCCCACGTTATTGATTTCCAGTGTGAATGACTATTTGAGGAAAGACATAAATAAATAACATTTAATATATTCACAAGGATGGAGAGGAGAATTAAATACGAATGTGGATGCAAACTATATGAAATAATTAAGAAGCATGGGCGCCTAAAAGGAAAAGAAACATGATGTAGATGAGACAAGTCAAAATAAATGGGCACGGTTTGGATGTTGGGGAGAAGCTACGTAGTCAAGAAACAGGATGCAGTTGAAATGAAAGGAGTTGGTGTCATTAAATACGATATGGTGACCCTTGACTTTCCATGGAAATTGCAGGCCTCGTGAAAAAGAAGACATTGAGTAGATTTTAAAATACCCATGACCTCCCTTAGTTTTTTATTCGAGTTTTGTTTATTGGGAAGTAGAGACCTAAAAGATGTAGAAAGGCGTGAGGGTAGAGAGAGGTCAGGAAAACTTGGGATAGGAGGGAAGAAACTACACTAGAGAGGAAGAAAAGAAACCACGAGCAGGAGATTAGAAAGGGATGAGGCACAGAGAGAGATGAGTGGAAGTTGTAGAACTTTTGAGAGGCTTGTTAGGGAAGAAAATGTGAGCAGCAGAGGTCGACGGGAGAGGCAAATGCAGAGGGATAGTAGAGACCGCGGGAAAAGGAGAAATTCAAGTGGGTAGAATAGGGGAATGAGTTAATGGAGGCGACGTAAAGGCAATTCGATGGAAGAAAAACCTTCAGATGCATGAATAGATTTGTAAAGGCTTGGAAACTTTCAAGAAAATGCAACTAACGAGGATAATTGGAGACTCCACGACCTTTGTGAGCATTCAATATGCTTGCAATTAAATAAGATCCCATAAAGATGTCATGGGTGTGAGAGAACTAAGAGAAAAGACGAAGTGCTCAGGTAGGCATGAGAAGGGAACGACATGATTTGTGACAATTTTGGAGGTTGAGTGGAGGCCTGACACGACTACAGTAGGATTCCAACTACCGCTTTGGGTACCGTTGTAGAGGAAGGCAATTCAAGGAAAAGGAAGGCAGATTTTAGTGACCCCATCGTAAACTTTTTCAACATTTTCATGAAGCTAAGTATATTCTGGGTGATTTCACTAATTTTTTCTAACTAAATCTTCACTTTCTAACTATTTTTTTCTAACTAAGTATATTCTAGGTGATCCTCTTCTCTTATACATAGTTTAGAATTGTATCTAAATTATGAAAGCTTAAAAGAAGGCACATGAGTTGTTTGATAAAATGCCTCCAAAAAATGTGTCCTTGAGTATTGCCCCAGGGTAGGGTATGTTCCTAAAGAGTTGCAAACGACAAACCCTAGAAATATGGGATTAGATGAAAACTAGCCTCTTATTTATTTACACTCAACTAGAGTTAAGAAGAGGGTGCAATTTGTAGCAAAGCATGACTACAAAGGATTTCTAGTAGATTTTCTATCACCACCATGTATACAAGATTTTGAGTAGAATTCAATGAAGAAGAATTTATATCCAAACCCTCTCGAATATGTTCAAAAGGTTATATATTTTCTTGCAACTCTTGAAGCACATGAATTTGGAATTATTTAATGGCATAGTTAAAAAAGGACTAAATAGAAGTGATTTACACTTATTTATGAAGGGTTGGATAATTATAAATTAAATATTACTTTTTAATGATCTTAAATGAAATTAGAATTCTTTATAAGTAATTGGGAATCAAACCTAGTGGTAACCAATTTTAGTATGGTGCTCAAGAACTTGAAAAGTTAGGATTATGAGAAGTCAATAAATTGAGAATTTACTATAACCAATGGGATTCAATTATTTGATTATCCAGGTGATTGGAATTACGAGTAAATATTAAGTTCATTACATCTCTATGTTGAGACTTTAGCTGAACCAAGGTGGCAAAGAGTCCTAGATCAAATCTTAGTTGCAAGATAGCCTTATAATATGAACCACGTTAATATGAGCCTTAGCACTTGGTTGTATAATACTGTAAGCAAGGGTGATTTAGTGGCACTATGACCCTACCTTATTAAATATATCTTTAATATGGAAACTTAGTATTTTTTTATAATCCATCAAGATACCATGCTAAATGCTTTATAGGATAGCATGATGTCCATCAATCCTTTATATACAATAAAATTGATATTAAAATTATTATTATACTTATAATGAATCACAATATAAACTATATACCAAATGGAAGACAACTATCATTAATTTGAAAATGTGGTTGAGATTGAGTTATGAGATAAATCCTGCGTAGCATCTCTTGAAACCTTACTAATGACCATTAAGTTCAGGTTTAGACCGGTTGACCATTATGAATAAACTATTTAGCATATTAACTAGACTACCATAAGCGTTAGAATTGGCTATGGATGCCAAGATCTATGGACCAAATGGAAAGCACAAGAAAAGAGAGAGAATATGACAAGAATAAACTATTTTCAATGTCATTGATATGATATGATTATGATTATGATTCATTACAAATGAGAGACCCCTTGGTTAAATAGCCAAGGTGAGAACATAGAAGGGCATAAGATTATGACAAGTGTCGTAATCTTATGACATGAGACAACTATGAAGAGCTATCACTCCACTTAAGGTGGAGAGATAATCACATGATGTGTCCACAAAAGGTGGAAATGATGAGTTAATGACATGTCAAGTCCACCAAAAGTGGAGATTCTCCAACAACCTCCTATGTGGTCCCTAAGTAAACTTAACTAAGGTGTAATTATGACCTAGGACAAGGTACAAGATATTTAATTACACCAACACCCCCCCTTAAGTGCAACTTAGGAGAATGTACACAAAGTAAATAATGCAAGATGGGTCCGACTACTAGGCCATGTTAGGTACCCATGTACAAGCAAGTACAGTGATGCAA